>CAJHQP010005253.1:0-47541 GCA_905132765.1 Moricandia arvensis | reverse complement strand
TTTTTTCTTTTTCTTTTTAAATCAACGATACAAATCATATTAACATGGGAGTTTTTCAAAAACAACCTAAAAATTCAAATCAAACTTAAAATTAACATTTTTAGTTACTATTCATCATTGAATTTTCCATAATACCCCTAAGTTTTTGAATTATTTACAAATTTGCCATTATTATTTATTTATTTATAAATTTTGAAAAATACAAAAAACCAAATACACCCTAAACATTTCTTCTTAATTACAACTATGTCATCATCATCAATATTTTCAACCACCATGAACCACCATTTTTTATCTCTTAAAGCTTTAGAATTGAATTTTCAACCACTTTTTTCTCATTCTAAACAAGCAAATCTTCATTTCCTCTCATTTTCTCTACATTTCCATATAAAAATCTCTCTTAACCTTCATTTTCATAATCATAAACTTCATAATTTCGTGTTTTTTCACTTGTGAACCGTAAAAAATGTTTCTTTTTGGTCATTATTAGAGTTTGGACGGTTGAAAAGGCTGGAAACGAGCTTCACACTGCAAAAAGGTAATTATTTTCATAGTTTAAGTCGTTTCTCAGATTTGTATCGCGATAATAGACTATTTTATATGTCTACGCCCTTATGTAGACATACAATACAGCCTATTTGTCAACGCACATGTCAGTTTTAGACTAAACGATTTTTTTTTTCTAACTTAACCTTCCCCGACAGTCTACATCTTAACCTTTGACAACAAAAACAAAAAAGTACGTAGACCTACAAAGACGACTACGCAAAACAGGTTAGTTTTGCATTTGAATGAACTTTTGACTTTTCATAAGCAGACGTCAACATAAGTCTACGAAGCGTAGACTGCCGGAGAAGTTTACTTAAGGTTAGTTTTGCATTTGACAAAAATTTTGATTGCGTTGAAAAGATTAGTTTTGTGTTTGACTAAAACTTTTTAAAGTTAATTATTTTTTTTAATATGTAGACTTCAGATGCAGTCTTCTCTTCCAGAAAAAAATGTAGACTACCCGTGAAGTCTATTTTTTTATTTTGGTCAAATGCAAAACTGACTCGTCGGACTTGAGAGTAGACTTCTTCCGAAGTCTGCAAATCTGTAGACATTCATTTCAATCTACCCCCTAAAAAGTCAAACATAGTCAATTGTAAAACTAGCCTCATTCAAAAAAATTAAAACATGTAGACTGTATATTTAGTCTACCTCTCAAAGTCAAATCCTGGAAAATTCTGGTCAATTGCGAAAACTAACATTTTTGAAGTTGTAGACTGAAAACGAAGTCTGCTTATATAAAATCACAACTTTTTTTCAACTATAAAAAGTAACCCATAAAATGGTCAATTGCAAAAACTAACCCAAAGAGTAGACCTATCTGACCGTCTACGGATGTAAACTGAAAAGAAAGTCTACCACGTTGTAGACTGAACATGAAGTCTATTTCGAAATTTAGATTAAAAGTTAATTTGTGTACTATGCATTAATTTTTTCACAATTTCTTCGTTTGAAAGTGTGTAATAGTTAATCCTAATGGGTTTGAATGATTTTGGATAGAAAAACTGTTGTAATTATGAAAGTACAATACTTTTGATTTTGCTATATTGCTAGGAAACAATTGTAGACATATTAGTAAGTCTACGTTAATTGTCACAGTGCAAACAATCGGGTCACATCCAAACTGTCCAGGTTAAACTAGTGTTGTCTTACTGCTTTGGATGTTGTCTTATGTATTATCTCTTATGTGTTGAATTGATCAATTGTATTATTGCTTTGGATGGTGTCTTATTGCTTTGGATGTTATCTTATGTCTTATGTATTTAACTTATCAGTTGTATTGTCGTTTTGGATGTTGTCTTATTTGATGAACTTTTGTTGAAATCGTAGGTCTTAATTTTTCTATTACTTTGAGTTCTAATGTTACTTTCTGTCGTGCAGACCAACATGTTAGTCTTCTTGAACAGAAAGTAGACTTCTTTTTAAGTCTCTTATAAAGGAAGACTAATATGTAAATCTATGGATTGTATTGGAATTGTACTTTTGGTCGAATATTAATTAAAATATCTGAAAGAAGAGTACTATACTGTTACAAATGATGATATTTTGATATATAGTCGAGTACCATACTTCTATAAAAGTCTTCTGTAAAAGAAGACTAATACTTAAGTCTGCTGCAAGCAAATTACATAAGTTTGTTACAACCATATGTCTCGTACAAAAGCCTGATACAACCGTCTATTACTCACAGTTCTTGAGCTCCTCCCTAGAGTATACAACCTCGATAGGAAATCAAGCTTATACATTTTGTAACATGCACCAAGAAGACACAAACAAAGAATTATATAAGTGCATTCTACACGAGAAGTCTACAATTTAAAATGAAGCCTACAAGAGAAGTCTATAAATTCAAACATCAGTGTACTACAAATTCAAAACATCAGTTTACATGAAAAGTCTACAAATTCAAAATATCAGTTTACAAAATTCAAAATATCAGTTTACAAAATTCAAAATACAAATTCAAATATCAGTCTACAAATTCAAAATATCAGTCTACAAATTCAAAACATGAGTCTACAAATTCAAACTTCAGTCTACAAATTCAAAACTTCATACTACACTTCAAAATGAAGTAGACTCACCGGAAGCAGAGAAATGGATTAGAGAGGATATCATGCTCGTTAGAGAAATGGATCTAAGATTGGCCGACTCAGATTTGAATCAAAAGAAACTAAAAGGTTAGTAAACAAGGATGAGCTTGTTAGGTTATTAGGTAAACGAGAGATAGAGATGACAGAGAGACGTATGTTGGAAAGATGAAGCACAATCCCTTGCTGGCTAGGACAGAGAGATGAAGTAGAAGCCATGATACTGACCGGAAGCAGAGATTTGGACGAGAAGCACCGTTCCTTAGAAGTCGCCGGCTCAGATCTGAAAAGAGAAAAAGGTAAAGGTGATCACTTTTTATCAACATAGAGGTAAAACATAGACATTTAACTTACTAGAGCGATGGAGGAGACAGAGACGAAGTGGATGGGAAACTGCGTGGATCGAGTTCGTCGGAAATCTCGCCAGAAATCTCGCCGGAAATCATCTAGAGAGAGATACAGCGAAGATTAGTTTTTTTTTACCTGAAAAGCTTGAGAAATCGTATTTATATACTAGGTTAAATTGTGTGTAGACTGAAAAAAAGGTCTACATATATGTAGACTTTATAATATGTCTACTAACCCCTTAACCACAAATCTCAAACCGTAAATGTTTTATTTGATCATCAAATTATATTAGTTAAATTCGGTTAGGTTAAATTGTGTGTAGACTGAAAAAAGGTCTACATATATGTAGACTTTATAATATGTCTACGAACCTCTTAACCACAAATCTCAAACCGTAAATGTTTTATTTGATCATCAAATTATATTGGTTAAGTCCGGTTAGGTTAAATTGTGTGTAGACTGAAAAAAAGTCTACATATATGTAGACTTTATAATATGTCTACAAACCCCTTAACCAAAAATCTCAAACCCTAAATATTCCTTAAAAATATTTAATTATATAAAATTTTAATTTTTTTACTTCATATTATCCATTATATTAATGATTAGTTAAAAATATTACAACAATTATTTTTATACATTTTAAAATTAAATTATTAAATAAAATTATGGTATAGACTACATAGCAAGTCTAGCGAATGAATAGATTTCGTACGAGGTCTACATATATGTAGACTTCTTTCTGTTACGTGTAGACTAACAAAGGATAAAAACGTAAATACACTTCTGTTTTTTTGTTTGGTCATAAGGGTTAAATAATACTTTTATCACCCTTGTAGGTTGCATTTGATTGAAATTGGGATATACTTATAGGTTTAAATTGAAATTTTAGGTTATTTTTAGCAAATCCCCCTATGAACATACTGAGCTTTTCACTGAAAAATAGTATTACAGTTCGTATCAGTTTATCGGTTAAAAGCACAATACTACAATAATAGTTTTGTAAAACTCGCTTTACTTTACACTGGCATTTAATTTCCTAGAGCAAGACCCACTAAAGATAAAAGCAAAAGGACAAATTAAGATAAATCAGATTTAGAGCATTACCAACGCTAAGAGCCACGTATGAGTTTTTACTAATATAATGATAATATTAGGGTAAATCTATCAAATAACTATTTTTTAAGTTTATGTGAAAAATTAACTTTAAATGAACGAAATGAACTTTTCATTTTTTTTTTTAATATTTTAAAAAAATCTAAACTTCATCTTCCAAAAATCAATTCCATAACTTTAGTTAACCCGAAGGATATAAATGTATATTTATAATCTTTAATAAATTTATTTTGATCATTTTTTCTCTTTGAAAACTATATAATGACAAAATTTTTATCTTAAAAGTTAATTATTATTTTTAGAAGTTAATTATTATTTTTAATACAGATTAATTTGTTTTAAAAACTTAAGTTATAAAATAAAATTTAAACAACAATAATAATAATAATACTAATAATAATAATAATAATAATAATAATAATAATAAAATAATAATAATATAATAATAATAATAATAATAATAATAATAATAATAATAATAATCAAATAATATAATAATAATAATAATACAAGTGACAAATCAAAATCTTTCTACTAATGAGATACATCTCTTATTTTATTTTATTTTTTAGGAAAATTGGAAAAATGGGACACCCCTCCAAGTTAGATTTGTCCCTTTAATACTCTGTTTAAGATTTTTGTCTCCATTAAGATTGTAATTAGTGTTAATCCATTATAACCTTTTATTTGTTGAAATTTTACATAATTAAAAATTATAAAAATATTAATTAAAGATAAATTCTTGATACATTATAAAAAGAAAAGGAAAAAAGAATGTTAATACCTAAGAACTATTCCCCCAAATCAAAATCGACTGGTCTCTCGCTTCTCCTTTTTCCGCCGAAAGCTTTATGATCCTCTTCAATGGAGATTTTTCTTCTTGTTTCTTCACTTTATTCAAATATGTGGCTCCATAAATTCTTCTTCTCTGTCTCTTAGCCTCTGTTCTTTTTCACGGTGTTTCTTCTTCCTAGGATTTGTTCTTCATCGTATTTTCTCAACCTTCGTTGGATCAATTTCATCAAAATCCTACCAATTCTTTACAAACGGTATGTGTTTCATCCTTTAGATTCTTAAAACCCTAATTTTAGTGACTTGATTGTATCTCTTTTCAATTATAACTAGTTTGTAGGGTTTGATGTCATCAACCTATAGATCTAATTAAGGCATGCATGACTTGAGTTGTATCTATTTTCAAGTATATTTGTTCTAGGGGTCGATTAGTTCCTTATTACTTTACGATTAGCTTTGTGAAAGAGTGAAAACAATTTATTATCTCATGTAAAATGGGACTGGTTATTGAGCGATTGCTCATACTGTGTTGTTCTTTTTGAAGTAGAACTATGTGGAACACATATTCTAGAATAGGGAGATTGTCGATATAAAACCCGCTTTATATTGCTCTCATTGTTTGTGTGATTTATATGATACTTTAACATGCTAATTTTATGTTTCTGCTAAAGAGTTGAACTTACAATCTTCTTTACGAGTTGTAGGTATGTCTAAGGAGTTAGCCAAAGAGAATTTTTATGGAGGGTGAGGAGACCCAAGTGTTCTCAGAATCAATAACAACTTCATGTTGGTCCACATTATGGAAATGTTGGAGAAATGGCTATCATAGAGTTGAAAGAAGTTAAAGAAAGATCAGTTTTTTCATAGATTTTCAAGTTGTATGACAATCATCTGGGGTACTCCGCAAGAGTATACAAAGCTTCTTGTGTAGGGAGCTGCTGATTAAAAAATGCACGAGCTCTAGTTTGTCTTAGCGAGAGACCACTCCTATTTTCATTGCTAGAGTTCCACGCAGTAACCATGCTTGAGTGCAATACAAGTCTCTCACTTAAAGAGTTTGATGAGTGAGAAGATGATGGTGGTTTCTGGATCAAAGTGCTGAAGCGTGAATAAGGAATTTTTATCTTTGAACCTGTGGAAGAAGCACAAGGAAGCCTTTAATAAGTGGAGTAATGTTGATCGAATAAGGCTGGTGTATCTTTGCATCCATTGTTACTGTGGTTTGCGCGAGAGATGAGAAGGCTAATATCCCCCTCAAATACATCAAGGTGGTCATGTATCTTGAGAATCTTCGACGGTATCCTTGGGGAGTTGCTGCCTTTGACCTTCTCTTTGAGGCAGTAGCCAAAACATGTGACAAACTGAAGGACAAGAAAATTAGTTTACATGTTAGATGGATTCTCCTTTGCAGATTTGGGCAATAGAAGCAATACCAAAGATTGGAAATCTCTGTGGAAAAAAGCTGGAAAAAGGTTTTAAGGACAGTCCTAGATGCATAAAACTGGATGGAATCTGTCAAAGGTGTCTATAAAGAAGATCACTCGGTTGGAGAGCATCTTTGCAGCAGAGGTAATTGTTTATGTTTAAGATGACTTCATCCAGTTTGCAATGAGTTTTCACGATCTAACTTTGTTTACCTTTCTTGTGTAGGATGTTATCTATCCATACATATCCTCAATGGGGAATATGGTTATAGTTGATGATCCGATTTTTGCAGAAACGATGAGTGAGGATGATAGAATCAATGTTCTCAAGGAGTTGATAGAGACTAAGCATGACTTCAGTAATTATATTGAGAGTTTGAAGACACTCCAAAGGTTTCTTTTGAGTTTGATGACAAAGAAGGTGAGGATGATGAAGTAGCTGAGATTGATGAAGAAGCTGAGAGTGATGAAGACTTTCAAACTCCAAAGGGATGAATGAACCTAGGCTCACAGATAGGAAGGGAATGAAGAGGCTCGCGGATCGTGGTATGGAAAAAAGGAATCATAAGGTTCTCTCTTCTAGACAACAACAAGCGCCATTTAATGAAGATATGAAAGCTTGTGTGGCGTAGTTGTTCTCAGCATAATTTCTCTACAATGGAAGAGAGGCTACAGAAACAGATGGCTGAAAATTTTGAGAAAATGCAGTATGAGCTTAAATATTCACTTAAGGATGCAAGTGTTGAAGTTGAGCATAGAGAGCTATCGATGAGCAAACCATCCCCAAGCAAGCCATCACCGAGGAGGTCTAAACGCATGCTAAAGAAACATTAGTCTTCACCACTCTGTGAAATTTTTACTTATTTATTGTATGGTTTGCATGTATGGTTTGTGTTTAGTGTCATCTATGTACTGCGTGGAATGGTGATGTGTTTTATATTGTCTCATTTTGGAAGTGTGTGTTTATATTGTCTTGTTTTGGAAGTGTGCTTAGTTTGTAAGTGTGTTTGGTTTGTAAGTGTCTTTGTTTGAAATTTATGTAATGGATTTTAGTTTTATATTTTTTTATTATACTGTCATTTGATAATTTATCTTGAATTAACAAAATGTGAATTTGAGTCGAGCAGAAGATATCAACTAAGGGATATCAGGCCTCGTGCGTGCCTGGATTTGATCATCGCAGACCAATAAGGATGACTAACCATGTGATTGGTGGACTCCAATGACTACAGTCCTAAAACCAAGGTTGAACCAATGCAAGAAACTACAGCTCCACGCTGAAAAGTGGGATAAATGGTGTAAAGTCAAGACATTTGAGCTTAGTGACTCACCAATAGCGGAAGATGGTTGTCGGGATTCCTCACTGTATTATGACTCCGAATAATCATGGAATAGATTCACGGAATAGTCTATGAATCCAATAACTTTAAGGATTGGTCATATAGCCTTTAATTTGATCGTGGCTAAAAGGATAAATGTGCTAGCAAATTGGCTTGGAAACAATGTATTGTTTTTAAACTACTTTTAATGGTCATATATTTGTAACACATATTTGTTGATGCATTGGTTTATTTTTCGTGCATATTCAGGAAATATATGCGACCATGTATATATGGAGAGAGAAGACATCTTTGAGTCGTTGGACCCCAAACCGTGTTGCTTTCATGAGCGCCATGTTTTGCCTTCAAATCGAGAATGCATACCACTTGTTTGCGCGTAACAAAAAATCTTATAAATTGCCCAATTTTCTTCTTGTTACAAGAGAAGAGATCTTCCAGCTTATGGGCGGACTGATGAGGTTTTGGGTGTCAATGTTGATCGTCTCTACTTTCCTCTGTTGTAAATGGTAATAATCATTGGTTCCTCTACACGTCTATATTTAATATCTGTATTTACAAATTAGTAATATTTTACGAAGGTAATCACTAGATTTCAGTCTGCATCAACATCATTGAAAAGAAAGTAGGAAGTATTTAATTGCTTTCGGGGAAAGAATAGGCAATACGTGGAGAAGTTTGATGTTATGATTCCTAGGAAAGTGAAGGTTGTTGTGCCACATGAAAACAAGAAGCAACTATTCTTGGAAAAATATTCTAGGAGTGAAATAAAGAATACATGAATTAGTTTTCTTTATGATTCCTAAACGTTCGTACCTTCTCTTTGAATCCTCTAAATTAGTGTTAATACATGAATGAAAGAAACAAGACAAATGTACATAATTGGTGACTATAAAGCCTCTCAATGGCATTATCGACTTAATACATGTCATTGTCATTACAAATGATAGAGTTTAGAGTCTACAGTTCTTATGTATAGAATTTTGTTAGGGTTCGCTTATGGTTTAGTTAGGGTTTCTTTAGGGTTTTTCAAATGTTTTCTATAAGTTTTAGTTAGGGTTTGTTTGGGATTTAGGATGTATTAACAATTTGATTAGTAATTTTGGGTGTAGTAACAATTTGATTAGTAGTCTAGGATGTAGTAACAATTTCATTAGTGGTTTAAAGTTTTACTTACATAATTCCTAGAAACCCCAAACTAGAATTTTGTCACATCATTCCTAGAAAACCCAAACCAAACACACATAATCAGTACTTCAATGTCAAAGACATCAGATGACTCATACTCAGAAGGCACATATTGTGCCATATATAAGTTGAACTAAAATGGGATCATGTGCAGCCTCCCATTTATCCAGAGCAATCTTCCGTCGGTAACCAATGATGATTTCGTCATCCACTTAACTAAGTTCGAGACCAAGCAGGTGGCATTCCAAGTGTTGACATTAGGTTGTACGCGATTATTTTTGAAATTTTATTGACCTGCCTTAGGTACAATACATGTTATATGTTATAAAACGACGTCGTTTTGTGAACAATTTTTGACCTAATCATTTTTCTTCCTCATTCTTTCACGACAGAGAGAAACTCAGGGGCCGAAAACTTGGAGATCAATTCAATCATGTCTTCGGTCAATTCTTCGTCCGATTCAAGAGACCAACACCCCAAACAACGTGGAATTCCCACAAAATGCAGATGTGGTGAGGCAGCGGTTCATTTCACTTCAAAAACATTCAAAATCTAGGGAGATTATTTCATTGTTGTCCGATGGGATCTGAGATGGTTAGTCCTCTAATTATATAACCATTTCTTCGTTTTAATCTAAATGTATGTTGGATTTTAATGATGAAGGACAAAACCCACTTGTTCAAATAGAATGGTAAGTCAGTTGTTGAAGAATTGAAGACATCCAGGAAGTGGTTGACGTGCTGCTCATTGACAATTCCCAGTTGCAGAATTCAATGAGGGCTTGTGAGGCTATGCTGAAACTCCATGAGAGTAGAACTGAAGAGATGGAAGATACAATTGCACGTTTTCAAGAGAAGACCATCGAATGAATTAGCGAATTAGGAATCATAAAAGTCTTATTTGTGTGTTGTTTGGTGATGGTCTTCATGTATTTTACCTATGCATGATGGTTTGTTGATGATCAATTTTTTTTGTTTTTTTTTTCAAATAAGTGTAAGACTGTGTTTCTTGGTGATTATTATCGACTTGAACCAAAAAATGTTGCAAATACAAAATTGTCAAATACCAAAATCGATTTGTCTCAAGAATGTTGCAAATACCAAATTGTAAAATAGGTTCTTGAACACAAAATACCAAAGGTTTAATAAGCAAAAAAAAAAAACAAAGAACACACACAACAAAAATTATAGGCACATCACATGTTCCTCTTTTGTGTCCTTCAATACCACACCGGCTGCAATTGTGCTTTTTATTCTTTCTTGATCCTTGATTAGATTTTATCTTGTCTTATAATGTTTCATACTTTTTCTTTATTGGTCTATCAACACTCTTTCTTATCTCTGGTGGTAAAACCTTTGCAAGTTTAATCTCAGCTGAGACATTCCATTCAGACTCTGGAACTGCTATTGGATTAATGTTTTCGCATAGGAAGTTCTCCACGTTGCAGTGGTGAATACGCCATCAGTAAATTTGTGTACTTCCATATCTTTGTCAAAAAAAATAGAGATCAAGTAATTTCTATATGCTGAAAATTTGCGAAAATATATAGGTCTTGTGAATAAATTGCAGAAATGGCATGTCTACAAGTTTTTTTTCCTCAATCGTATTTCCCACATGTGCATGTTCTATTTTCCAAATCAACATGACAATCATATTTGTCTCCTTTAACAAGTGATTTGAAGTTATCAACCTTGTACACCTGAAATTCTTTTGCCTTCATAATTCTCCTATCAATCTTTTTCTCCACCTTAACAATTAAAGGATCAAGATGCTTTGAGCTTAACATTCGACACTCGAAGACCACCGTGTCAACATTTCTCTTATACTATCTAACAAAGCAATATCTGGAAATTCTCTAGGTGATATGAGAAATGAATTTATCGACTATGTAGGATTATTGGTCCTAATGTTGTAACTGGATCCAGGGAAGAGGGAAAGAGCTCATTTTCTCACATCAGCATCCTGCATATATCTTCCAAGCAAAGGACATATATCAAAAATTTCAATAAAATGTTCCTAAAACTCAGTGAATCTATATGCACGTGAAGCTTTTTCAACCAAGCAAGACAACCTCTTTGTCTTGAAAATTTTAACAACATTGGTCAACAAGTGGTGAATGAAAATTCCATGTGATGATTGAGTGTAGACAATACCAATCGCTTTAGCAATTGACAAATTTCTATCTGACGCAAAAGCTAAGCCTTTACTATCAGCAATAAGAACAATCATTTGTTTGAAAAACCACTCTCATGAATCCTCATTCTCTGAATTAACAGCTCCAAATGCAATCAGATACAAGTTAAAGTTACCATCTACAACTGTAGCTACGAGTAGAACTCCTTTGTATTTATTTTTCAGAAAAGTTCCATCATAAACAATCACCCTACGAATGACATTGTAGAATCATCTAACTGATTGCCCAAATGACATAAACTGATACATGATTTTTCCATCCAAAGCATTTTTATAGTGAGTATGCGTCCCAGGGTTAGATGCTTTAATCATATGCAAACATTTTGGTATTTTTGCATAACTGTGATCTGGTATAACTCTAATTGCTGCAATTGCAAGCTCACGAGCTTCCTAAGCATGCCAATAAATAATCTTCACAACATGTTCCAAGCCCATAAATTGAATTATATCATTGTCTTTTGGTCCTTCATTGGCATCCTCAAATCGATGTTGTATCAAAGTTCCAATTGTTCTTGCCGAAGATGTTTTTCCAAATTTTCTTTTCTTCGAAGGAGCACATGAATGTATTTCCACACACTTGTTGATCATGAAATATGTAGACCCATCTAGACATTTGCACGCACAGTCCAGTTGCACATCGAATGTACCACCATTTTTTTTAGATTTGATAACAAGGTAATCGAAATTATTTTTCATCACAAAAATTTCCATTTTTGCCTTCAAAACAACTTTACTTCTGAAAATTTGATCATTCTTCACAAAATATGTTTTAAAAGATCGACCATCCTTTTCACTGTCTCCATTGTTTTCACTCATTAAACCAGCATCACTAGCACCATCCTTAGTGATATGATCCTTCATGTTATCAGAAGACTCCTTTGACGGTTTGACAAATTTTGCTCAATTTATTTCAGGAAATTCATCATCATCAACATTACTTGAATCACACAGCTCCTTATTCAAATCGATATTGACTTATTCCTTTTGATTTACTCCGGTACGAGAGAACGTGATATACAAGGTTGTAGACGTACCCTTCTTCGTATAGCCCACAAAATTAGATACTTGTCGATCATTGCTGATAATAATGGGAGGATCCCCTCTTTGATTCACCATCTCATAAGTGAAATCAGCATTAACGACATTATGGTCCACCCCATAATCCTCACACACCATGATCTTGAGCTGATCCAACATAGTAGTAGTTTCTAATGTTACCATTATGCTACACATTTCTTTGTCTAACACGAAACTTCACTGGTCACTGCAACTAGACATCCATACACCAGATTTAACATAGATTAGAATCATGTTGTTGTATTTATAGAGAGAAGAGATGGTTATGTCGATGAAGAAGAGAGAGACACCAAGCGAAAGAGAGAAGGATCGTGGGAGGAGAAACATGGGAGAGAAGATATTATGAGAGATTTAGGATAGGTTTAATGTAGATTTAGGAAAGAAATTAACAAAATGAAATTGAAAAACTATATTAGCGACTACATAAATAATCAAAATTCGAATAACAGCAGACTTGCTAAAAACTAAACCCCTATAAAGAGCAGTTCAGACATGTATTTTCACATGAGGATACAACCAAACTAACAACATGGTGATTACAAATAAACAGTCAATAAAAGACGAAAGAACCTTAACGCACCATAGTCAAAACACAACATAATGGAATCAAAGACATGAAGATTGCAGAGGCAACAAAAATCTCATTCCAAGACCAAAATTTAATATAAAAAAGAGTAAAGAAGAAACCAAAGGAAAGTAGTAATCATGTGCTCAATAAAAATAGTAATCTTACGAACAAACTCAGAAGCCCAAAAACTAAGTTTTAACTTTTCCTGCGAATACTCAATACACCAGAGTTTAAGCTGATGAAGCCGCAGCTCTCTTGTTCCTTGGCTTGGCTTCGGAACCTAAGGTAAGAAAAAATTACAAAAGTTAGAATACAAACATATGCAATATGGTGAATCATAAAGAAACATAAGTTAGTGAAGAAATGTTGTACCTTCTCTGAAACCAGTCTTGAACCTGCAAGGGACATTGCGAACATACCTGTTTGAACCGAGTTTGTTCAAGAAGACAAAACTCGTTGGTGGGTCTGTCACAAAGCTGTTTTATATTGGTTATATATTTGTCAATATCAAAAGAGGAAATACACGGTAAAGAAAGTAGCCGGTGCTCGGAAAGCTTGCCGGGAGAGTACAAATCAACAGAATGCGAAAGAGAAATGAAACCCTAATTCTAGCCGTCAAGCCTGGTGTACTCCCAAAAGGATCTCTTCTTGTTCTTCTTGACCTTCCTCTTTATACCCTCGACTGGATACCCTAGGTGGGTTCATCTTAATGGGTCTTCTCTCGTCTGGCCGAACGAAAAGGCCGATGAAACACGCCTTCGAGCCTGACGTCCTTGATCGTTTCCATGAGTCGACCGCGAGTCGTCTTCGTCGGCTAAAAGTAGTCCACAGCCGAGCTGAGTACTTTTAGCCGCGAGCCGGACCCAGTGACTCAAATCTGATGGGATGGGCTGGTTAATTCGCGGGCCTGGTGGGGGATGTAATCCACCTCCTACAATACCTCATCCTTCCGGTTCGTGTTGTCTTTCTACGGATTGCCTTCACACTCCAGCTATCTGATAACATTAATCAAACATAGCATAAAGAAACTGCTGATTGCAACATTTCAAATTCAATACAGAGAAGCTTTACAAGATGAGCTAAATCATAGAAATGTACTCAAATAGAGACTAAAGAGGTTGTATTGGTACAAATGATTTATGAGAAATTGCTTTAAAACCCTAAGTTTGCTATCACTTTTCAAAGATACATTCAATCAAAAATACCTAACATTTGGGTTTAGAATTTATGGATTGTTAACATTTCTTGTTTAAGATTTAGTATTTAGGGGTGTAATTGGGTTTATAAAATCATAGAGATTATTGTTTATATATGATTTAGAAGAAATACTTTAAAATTGTTATAAAATTTTTTAGGTATTTATAAAAATGGTTATTATTTAAGGGTAAATCAGAAAAGTGTTCAAAGTTGTAATAAAAGTGAATTTCTCCAAAATTTATATGGCTAACCAAACTTAGCAGGAGAAACCCTAAATCTTGAGTTTTGAAATTAGAAAAATACAAACTTAATCAAATAAAGAATGATTCATGTGGCTAACATAAACCTTATTCCCAATTAAAACCGAGGATCGATATACTAAACAGATTACAAGCACGTGATTCCAAAATGAAGAAGGATCCATTTCTCAATCAAGATGAGAGTGAGAGAGAGAAATACATACACGTCCTCTTGCGAGCGGCGGGGAAGGCACAGGCGGAGCAACGCACTTCTTGATGTAGAAACTGCGACGGCCACATCTCACACAGAGTGTGTGACTCTTGTTCCTTCTCTTACCAAAACTTTCCGTTACTTTCGTCTTCAATCCTCAAAAACCAAATCAAACTATTGATAACAACAAGCAAATACACTAAACATAGAGAGAGGAATATAATCGTAGATCACCATTGTAGCAAATGCGAGGAAGAAAACACTTGAGAGGTTTTGGCGTCGGGAATGAGAATAGGTCAAGAAAACTTTTATATAAACCTAGGTTTTCTTCTCGCCTTCTTTTTATTTGAGTTTTTGGTTGGATCGACTGGCCCATTGTGGTCTTTTTGGATCTTAAGGCCCATTATCTTTTGCGGTGCCTTTTTGAAATTAATCCAAACAACATATTTTTCTTAGCTTATACTTTTTAGAATAAAGAAAACTGAAAATGACTAATATAAAATTAGTAATCAGTTGTGCCTCTACCTTTTAAACTTATGGTACAACCGGAAATATCATTAGTTTCTTGATTTCATTTGGTTCGGATACACATTCAATTTTGGATTGAGGTTTTCGTATTCAACTTCTTATCTCTTATTCTAATATTTTATATATATGGGTTAAAATCGGTTGATAATATTTTTAAAATCGGTTTATAACTTATAATATGTCATAAAACTTTTTTTATAAACATATATTATTTGGGTTCAAGTTATATCAATTCGAATTAAATATATCAAGCAAAATGCAATATTAAATCAAAACATACGGAAGATAATACTTAAAACTCAACAGAAATGAAATCAGCACATCTCAATTCGATAAAATAACAAAATTCCAAAAGTCTTTTTTGAACAACTAACATTCCAAAGTTCACACACCCAATTACTATAATAAAGCCTTTAAGATAAAATTTTAGCCTGTTTGTATGTTGCAACACTAGCATGTGATAAATATCTTGTAAGTATTTACTCATGTGTAACAAAGTAACAACAAAACAAAGTTTTATTGAACCAATCATTAATACAAACAATGGCTGCAAACAATCTGCATGTGTGAATGATGATAAAACCGAAAAAAATTCGTATTTTATTGAGATATTTAAAGCAAAATGTGTATTTTGTGAACAAACCGTTACAGATCACTGAAGTTCTCAAATGAAGTGAAGCTCATAAAGTTTATGAAGACCAAACCTATAAATATTACATAAATTCAATTGTAATAATAATTAGTTGATTTAAATATATATATCATAATATTTAGATAAGTTATATTTGTAATTAGAAATTTTTTAAAATTGTGTATATATACAACTCTTATATAATTTATTAAGACCACGGTTAATATATTTCTCCAATTTTATATAACTCTTATACACTCACGGAGTTAAGTAGATATATCAAGTGGTCTGTCTAGTGTCCATTTGGATGTCCACATAGATCATTATTTTATGGGCTGTAATTGGTCGGTGAGTAATCGATAATGATCTAAAAATGTCCAAGCCGAGTAGAGACCATGTCCAAAAGAGAAGCCCCATGGATGGTCAATTGTATTTATAATGAATTTTTATTATAATTTATAGTTTTTTCTCACTTCAAAACTTTGAAATTACGTTTTCCTTCTAAAATTATGAAACCATGTTTTTTCGCAAACTATGAAACTATGATTTCTCTTCAAATCTTTAAAATCACATTTTCTGCCAAATCCTTAAATCACATTTTTCTCCCCAAACGTGAAATTATGTTTTTTCGCCAACACCATAAAACTAAGTTTTCCCGTTAAAATTGTAAAATTAAATTTTCCGTCAAAACCATAAAAGTACGTTATCAAAATAGTAAAAATATGTTTCCCACCAAAACCGTAAAATTATGTAACCGATAAATTATGTTTTCCCGCCAAACAATGAAATTATGTAATTGTTAAATTATAATAAATTTTCAATTATTAATTTATATTTACTTTTCTCTTCAAAACTTTGAAATTACGTTTTGCCTCTAAAATTATGAAACTATGTTTTCTCGCCAAAACTATGAAACTACGATTTCTCTTCAAATCCTTAAAATTACATTTTCTGCCAAATCCTTCAAATCACATTTTTCCGGCAAAACCGTGAAATTATATTTTTTCCGCAAACACCATGAAATTAAGTTTTCCGCAAAAATTGTAAAATTAATTTTCTGTCAAAACTGTAAACTACGTTTTCTCGTCAAAACAATAAAAATATCTTTTCTTGTCAAAACCATGACACTACATTTTCCCACCAATACCGTAAAATTATGTTTCCCCGCCAATATTGTGAAATTTCATTTTTCGCTAGAACCGTAGTATTATGTTTTCCTGCAAAAACTATGAAATTATGTAATTGTGAAATTCTTTTTTTTTTCCGTTAAAACCGTAAAAATACTTTTTTCCCGCCAAAACCATGAAATTATTTTTTTCCCGCCAGAAGCGATATTATGTTCTCCTGCCAAAACCATACAATTAATTTTTCATGCCAAACCCGTAAAACTATGTCTTTCTCCAAAACCGTTAGACTACATTTTTCACCAAAACCGTGAAATTATATTTCTCACTAAATTTTTAAATGGGTTTTTCTTCCATAATCGTGAAATTATGTTTTCCCATGAAAACCGTGTTGTCCCACCAAAACCGTAAAAAATATTTTTTCCTGTCAAAATGATGAAGTATGTTCTTAGGAGGTCCATTGCCCACACATTGTCAATTTGTTTTTTTGCCTAGTTGGACTAGTGATCAATCGTTGTTTGTTCAACTGTACCTTTTTTTAATTGTGCACATTCCATAATTTATCCAACATTAATTGGATTGGCCTTGACCATGGACGGTCTGGCCAGTTGAAATTATAGGGTTAAGACATCATTGCTATATGTTTGGTTACTTTTGGGGTTTGTTTTGGTTGTCGAGTAAAAACTGATTCAATCCGATGTCTGAAATAATACAAGATGAGTAATATGCCATATTCGCAACCAATCTGATCCTCTTATTTTGGGTTGGGTTCGGGTTAAAAAATTTGTGCCCATGACTTCGAACTATCCACTAACATTTCCAAAGTATGACTGTATCTATATGCTACGTAAAATCACTATTAAACCACTTTTATCTTTCTCGCTATCTACCTATAGTCTCAGCAATAATCTAAACTTTTTTTTTGTTTTTAATATTTATAATTAAAATATCAACCCTAAAATGGGGATCAAAACAGCACACAACCCAACGTCCGATGTACCAGAGAAACCGTGGCTCTAGGTTATATGGAGAACAAAACTGACAACAACAAAAACAGATTTAGACATAAAGAGGAGAGAGATTAAGGGAAAGAAGAATCAAGAAAGCCGAGAGTTCTGACTCCAAACAAGAACGCCAGCAAACTACACATCTGATATATAGTGATTTCCCAAGGCCAAGGCGTCCAAATTCGGCGCTAGATTTATCGTTTATTGACCATCAAACCAAGCTCACCTTCGGAGGAGCCTCGCAACTCCAAGAAACCTCGTGGTCAAGAGTGTTAAGTTAGATGGGCTTCCAACCTAAAACCAATTGGTGATAAATGGAGTGGTCCATTTATCTTATATATTGCTAAGGATCTCTTTCAACTACCAATGTGAGACTTTTATCCCTAATACGCCCACTCGAGATGATGGCTCTTTAAGCGTCAATCTCGGAATGTTTGGGCAAGGACCGATGGGCCGAATTTGGGCATGATCGATAATGGATCGGGTTGGATTGTTTGGATCGTGGGCTCTGATATCATGTTAAGTAGATGAGCTTCCAACCTAAAACCAATTGGTGATAAGTGGAATGGTTCATCTATCTTATATATTGCTAAGGATCTCTTCCAACTACCGATGTGGGACTTTGTCCCTAATACAGAGGACCCAACTCCAAACCCTACTCATATCCAAAGCTTATGTGACGTCGTCGCCTCCATTTCCGAGAAACCACACACTACTCCATCTTTGTTCCAATGGAGAGAGTCTGACCGGAGAAGAGCATCTCCAGAGGACCCGCCATCCCCTTCAAGAGTCGCCTCGTCGGCGGTTTGCATCTCCAAATCTAGAAAAAAGCTTCGAACCCCGATAGTTGACAAGCGGCTCCAGCTTCGTCTCTGACATCCTCTATCAGAGCTCATCCGCCAAAAGATCTAACGAACCACCAAGATCCAAAGCTTGCATAAAAAACCCCGTTACATGGTCCTTCCAGATCTCGAAATAAAGATAAGTTACCAAAAGAAAGAGGGAGGTGTGAGATCTCCGATCAATTGATGGAGACGCCGAAGAAGGAGACTCCACCCAGAAAAAATGTGGAAGAGAAGAACTCTAGAGACAAAAAAAGGGGAGAATGTCGATGCCACGCCCACTCAAAGGCTATCTTCTTTTCTTAAGTTAGTAAGAATCCTTATCGAAAGTTTTCCAAACTCCTCACGCAACATAAAATTATGCGTCTTTCTTTCATCATGTTATGACTTAGTAGCAATGATTATTTTTCCCGGGTCGAGGAATCTTCTCT
Organism: Moricandia arvensis; assembly: GCA_905132765.1. Taxonomy (NCBI): domain Eukaryota; kingdom Viridiplantae; phylum Streptophyta; class Magnoliopsida; order Brassicales; family Brassicaceae; genus Moricandia; species Moricandia arvensis. The sequence goes on along the minus strand of CAJHQP010005253.1, from coordinate 28,649 downwards.
TTCGTGAATCGAGCCTGAGTTGGTCACAATCTTAGGGTTCATGAAGCTACATCTATAGAATTAAACTGGATTTTTCTCTCGGAAACAAGCACTTTTACTTTCTAGCCTAACTCTATTTTTATCTTGCGGCCTTGGATACTGTAAATTAAACATTCATGAATTTAGTTGAATGCACTGCATATTATTATTTTTATTAACTGGCGACAAACCAATGAATACACAAATATCGTCCCACTTTCGTTGATACTGCAGTTACGATTCAGTACCTAATAGCATCTCTAACAACTCTTTACCCCCTTACTTTTAAGGGGTTTTGCGTTCCAATAACCATTTATCCTTTTATTTTAAAAGGGTAAATAGTACACCCACAAATATAATGGGCACTATTCAATCCCTTATAATACTATTCATTTTTCAATTTAGTCATTTTATTTATAGAAGTTTAATAATGTTTTACTTAACACTTTTATGTTGTATTTTTCATTATAGTTATATTAGCATATAACTATTATAACTTTTAGTTTCATAAGTTAATTTCATTCACTAATAATATGTTTATAATTATTCAACACAAAAACAATATTAATAAAATATAATATAAACATATTATTTTACAGACGATAATATTACATTTAGGAAAATTTTATACAAATTAAAAATCATAATACAAGCATAATAATTACATCAAAATATATGTTACATAATAAGCTGAAAATATTACACTAATTACTATATTTACAGTACTAATATTTTTTGGAATTCATGAGTGTTTTGTCTCATGTCAAGAGAGTATTCAGTTAACTTGTAACTGAATCTTTTTCAACCATACAACTGGAACTCACCATTCAAAGGAAGAGACAACCAACTGGTGGTTGAATCTTCTTAAACAGCTTACACTATAACAAAGATCCTAGATAGTAAACTAATTATGTGTGGCAAAGAATCTCTAGTTTGAATCTATTCCTTCAGAAGTAACACAACACTTTCAGTTTTTGTACTTAAGATGAAGAAGATTAGAATCAATAATCTAGAGTTTAAGAAGTAGATAAAGAAGAGTTTGAATGAGTTTTACAAGTATTAGGCTTGCCTTAAGAGAGGTAGAGTCAAAACAGCCTATAAACCATAATTCTTAACTCTTTACATTGTGAATATTGTTAGACACAAAAAAGAGAAAGAGAGAGAGCACACGAAATTAGAGATAGAAACTTGTGTTTTGATTATAGTAAGAGTTACAAGAGGTGAAGTTTTTTTTTAAATAGACAATGAGCAACATTAAACAATTACTAAAACAATAAATATAAACAAATAATTCTGTTATGGAATGAGAAAAGGTCAAGAGGATACAACTAAGGGGAGTGATATGTTACGTTTTTAAACGCGTCTTAACCCATGTTTCAACGTTTTTCTAGTCTTATTGTTGTTTTCTAGTCTTTTCAGGTTGTAATGTGTTAAAATGAAGTTTGGAATCAAGAAGCAAGAACTGGAGAAAATGGAGCAAAAGTGGCATTTTCAAGTCAAGATCGGTCGATCCTCATTTTGGATCGGGTTGATCACTTTCAGTAAGAAATTTGCGGACCAAAAAGGAGAACGAGCATGTCAAGTGAAATCGGTCGGCCCAACAACAGATCGACCGATCACCACAATTTGACCGGTCAATCGTCGAGCCGGTCTTCGCGTGCAAAAACCAGATTTTTGGTTTAATTCAATTTGAAAACCGGTTTTACCCTATGGATTCATGCCAGACATGTTTAGACCTATATTTTGAGTTTTCTTAGTAGTTTTTCAGACTATGCTTCTTTTTACTTTTGATTAGAGACTTCTCTGGAGATTTGTTCCATCGGGGAGACGATACTATACTATGTTTCTAGAGAAGATTTATGAACCCACTTGTTGATTTCTATTGATATTATGTTTTACTCAGAGATTTTATGTGCGTTAATATCCATGTCTAAGTAATCTATTAGTTAGGTTTAGGGTTCAAGGGAATTCATGGATTGATGATTGTGATTTGTTAGAATATGGAATAATCTATTGGTTTCTTTATCTAGGTTGTTTTGAGTGCATGAACTGGATTGATCACCTTTTTCTTGAGTCATAGGTTGTTTAATGCACGAAAGTGTTTGATTAAATGTCTTAATGAAACATAGATGAGCAAAATATTTTTAACCAATGAAAATTGTTGTTAGGAAGTTTTGTGAAATTATGAAACTTGTTCTTATTGCATGTTTAGAATCTGAAATTCAAAGGAAGTTAGTCTTTAAGATTCTAATACATAGGGTTTAGTACTGCGGAAGTAGACTAGTCTAATTATGAGATTTGAGTTCTAGAACGGTTCTTAAGACATTCCATGTTGAACTTTCACATCGATCAATCTGTGTTTCCCAAGATTTCTCAAGACCTAACGCTTTTTATTCATAAGTTTTACATCGTTCTTTGCTTTCTACTTCTACATTCTTGCAACGGAAACTAAAAACAACCCCCCCCCCCCCCATTTTGTCTTAGCTTAAATCTACTATCGAAGAGTCGTTGTGTAAACATTGGTCCTTGTGGATTCGATCCCTGAAATACTAATGTGTTTCACTGTGCACTTGCAGATATACTTTTAAGGGTAAAACTTGATTGTATCAGGGAGGCACGTCCAAATGAGGAGAAAGGGACATGAGACAGGGTGTGGTCTCCATGGTGATAGTGACAGGTCTGCTATTACTTCTTATGCATCCATGTGATTTTTCTCTGCTCTAATTCAAACTAGATCCTTCCTTTTGAATTCAAATTGGGGTACCCTAAGGTTTTTGGATCTTAGCAACATCTATTAAGTCTTCTCACTCATTTCTTGTCTTACAAGGTAGGTTATGTCAACTTGGTTACTTGTGGATCAAGTTCTGTATGGACCAACTTCCATTTTAAGTCTCTGGAGCATCTTTTCTTTTACTTGCCTCCAAGCCTTAATGGCTTGCTTCCTTTGGTCATTCTCTCTTCATTTCAACAATATTCATGTAAATTTGATCCGGGACCTCTAAGATCACCAAAATATTGTCCATACAAATTTGAGTAGTCTCACCTTGTTGGTGTTGAGTTCCTTTTTGTATGATTCTTGTTTGTTCGGATCGGATAAACTGACGAGTGTTACTATCATTGCTAGAGATTAAATTTATCAAAAATAATTAATTTATTTAAAAATGCATTGATTGATAATATATGTGAGCGTTATTTAAATAATCTTATTGATTAGTTTTGTATTTTATATGTATCTTTGAGTTGTATGTGTTATCATTATTTTATAGTTGTAGGCTTACTACTAACGCCAAGGAAGCTTCTAGAAGTTGTAGGCTTACTACTAACACTAATAGCTTGTGAACCAAGTCGCTCTAAATTTCCTCACTAAGAATAGTAATACTTTATTACATTTGAAAAGTGCTAAAACCCGAAAGTATTAAAAATAATATTCAAAACATTAAAAATATCATAGTCTACAGAGATACAAAGATTGGAATATTTTTATATTTAAAGAGTGTGACGTGCTTACATATATACAACTCAAATTGAGAAATATTTAGGAATATCTACATATATCTAAGATTTACTAGTTACTAATGATTATTATCATAAATCTTTTTGGTTCTATATTTTTGCTTTATTTAAATCTTTGGAAAAGATATTTAAGGGCTACCATAATAGAATGTTTTTTGGTAGCTTAGATTCTATTAGTTTTTTTACTATATGAGAGATCCTAGTTGTTTTAATTAATAAATTTTAAGCAAAATGGTTTACTTATATTTGTTTATGGTAGTGGTTAATGTTGGCACGACACTGCCAAAATCTCAATTGACCGCTTACTTTTTATGTAAAAAGAAAAGAACAAGAGTCGAAAATGATGCTTCTTAAAAGTTTACAGCTAACGTGCTTATAAATTAAGTAGCTCTGAAATACTTAAATGAACTAATTACAAAAATCTAAGCTTCATAGAATGAATAATGACCATATTGGAAACATTCCAAGAAAAATCTTCTTCTTTTGGATAATACACACTCTTTTGTGTACTCTTCTAAAACTTTTTAATCATTTCATGCATTAAATTAAATGTAAAAATGTCATCTTGAAATATTTCATACGGATTAAATACATAGAAAACTATATTATTGTACCATTATTTTATGTATAATTAATTAAATAAAAGTTTGTTTTTTTTTTTCATCAAAAGGTCATTCTATTACTCAAACATGAGGTGGTCTGGGAAGCCAAATCGGAATAGAACAACCAAGAAAACAAATATCTCTGTGGAAAGAACGAGCATTCCTAGCTAATCCATCTGCAGTCTCATTGTGGGTTCTCGAGATGTGACAAATCTCAAAGGCAGGAAAACAAATCAGCAGTGTTTGAATCGCTTCTAGTTCTGTAGCAAAACTCAGCCAGTCCTGTGGCTCCGTTATCATCGCGATAATATCCTTGCAATCAGTGCCGAACCTTTGACAAGAAGAATATTGGAGCATACATTCCATTGCCCACCTAAGAGCCTCTAACTCTGAATGAAGCGCTGTCTCCCGCCTACTCAGATTGCGCGACCAAATAAAAGTTTGTTGATTATTCAAAAAAGTAAAAAGAAAATTCTGTAAAATCACACTGAAAATATAAAATGACATTCTTCTTAAAACAAAAATATAATTCTACGATGATAATCTTTCTAAAACAGAAAGGAGTATGAATTTGTGGTCATGTGGTGTTTAACTAGTCTGCTGAAAACAAAGAAGATTATAACCTACAATTTTAATAGAGAAGCCTCAGAACCACATTATGCTAGTGACCGAAACAAAGATAAAATCAACTTAGGATTACTGTTACCACCCCCTCTTGAAACGATGTCGTGTCCAAGAAAGTTCTAGAAATTGTAAGCTATAACTTGTTGTAGTCTAACTAGTAGCTTGTGAATCAAGTCGTTATGTACTTACTCACTAAGGATAGTAATACTTTATTTCATCTATAAAAAGCCCAAAGTATAACAGAAAAAACTCAAAACCTCAAAACAAAAATCTCATACTCCCTAGTATCTCATCAGAACACTTTCTTCTCGGTTACTTTTGCTTCATAACTTTTGCAACATTCGGATTCCAAACAAAAAGATGATCTGCGATTACTTTAGACCCAAGTTCTACAGAAAAAGGTTAGCTATCTTTACTTATCTTTTTTGTTTGTTTGTTTTCAAGTGTGTTTGTATGTTACTATTCTAAGATCATTATTCTTCATGTGGATGCATGCAGCAAACGTTTGATCAAGTGCATCAAAATTCGGCTTAATCAAATGAGGACAAGGAAGAACGCTATGGTTAACTTCTTGAAGACAGACATCAGGGAGATTCTACTCAAGACTGGCCATGAACATGATGAAACAGTTTATAAGAAAGTAAGACTCCTCTTCCTCTCTCACTAACTTCATCCTCCTCTGTTTCTTAATATGTCATTCTTGATACTGCAGGTAGAAGAACTACTCGAATGTCGTGGGATCATAGCTTCTTGTGATCTCATGGAGCGATTTTGCGACTGTATCTCCTCCAATCTCACGTTAATGCTGAATCAAAGGTACTTTCACTAGTCTTAAAGAGATCTTTCACACTATATGAAAGTCAAATAACTTTTTTGTTTTTTTTTTCAGGGAATGTCCTGAAGAGTGCAGAGAAGCTGTTTACTCTCTGATATATGCAGCAGCATGGGTTCGCAGAGTTCCTGAACTTAGAGATCTTAGAGCTTTGTTTACGCATAGATATGGAGTTTGCCTTGAAGCCTTTGTGAATCAAGAGGTGGGTTTGGTTTTTCTAATACTATGTTTTTATGTTTCTGACATTCTTTGTAATTAAACTCCATGTTTGTTGACATGCAGCTTGTTGAGAAACTTGTATGGCGAAAACCTTCAAGGGAAGTTAGGGCTCAGACATTGCAAGAGATTGCTCAAGAGGCTGAGATCAGTTGTGATTATTCATTGTTCAAAGGCACTTTGAGTTCAAGTTCAAGATCGAGCTCGAGCTCGAGAAGAAGAGAATCAGTGAAGAAGATCTTCCCTCACGACGAGAAGAGTGTTGTTCAAGAAAGCTCGAGGTTACGTGACCCACAAGGCAGTAACCAAGTTTCCTCAACAGAAGATTACAAGAGCAACCAGAGACCGAAGATTCCTGATTACGATGAAGTGGTGGCTCTTCTAGCAGTTCTTGGACGAAAATAAGAGATTGTTAATTATTAGGGTTTCTCTTCGTAATTAGGTCTATATATATTGGTAAATAGATTTCGTGAAACAATTAAGGACATATTTGATTACTTTCAACAGTTTAATTAAAGCTTAACTGATACGTTTGTAAGAAGAGATGCTTAAAGTTAACAGCTTTGTAATAACTAAAAATAAATAAACCAAGCTTTTATATTGTAAAGTTGCTGTTTCCTAACCTAAGTAACCAAAACAGTATATATCCAGAACAAATAAATAAATAATTGCTTATGTCATTGAAAAGATTAGTTGATTTGGTAATTTTATATTTATTTAAATATTATATAAAATATTAAACGATATAACCATAGAACATGTTCAAGTTTTAGTTTAGAAGTTTGGATAATGACTATTTGAAAAAAAGAAATAGTACTTTTTGTACTATAGTTTTACTTTTTTTACTATGTGAGCGATAGTTTTAAGTAGAATGTTTTTAATTGTTTTTACGTAGCTGTTAATGTCAAGGCACTGAGAGACCTAATAGGACACTTTGTGTCCAACTGCGACTTCATTTGAGGAAAAGAATAGCAAGAATACTATGTTCTTCCACGTCCCTGACTTTTTTTTAACAATAACAACGAAACTAGATGATAACCCGCACGCATGTGCGGGGTGAGGTTTTTATACTAATGTTTGTTGTTAAATGGTTTTAACATTTTGCAATACTATAGTAGTTATCGATTATAAAATGACGAATACAAATGTTGGTATCTTAAATTAATGACGTTTGGAGCCTTGTCGGTTTTGGTTTGATTGAGACGTATTTTCAGATTTTTGTATTATGCTCATAAGTGTCATTCCGATTTTACTAATTATCGGGTTGGATTTGGTTAGGTTACTTTCCAATATAGTTTGGATTGGATTGTAACCAATATCTGAAATCATCCCAAATATATTTTTAAACCTCAAAAGTTGACAAAAAATTTCAAAACATTTAAATTATTCAGAAATCTAACTTAAAATTAGTTAAACTATTTAAACTAACTAAAAGATATTAAAAAAACAAATAAACAAACCACAAAAATCTTTCGAATACTATAAAATATATAAATTACCTTAACATATATAAAAATATTAACATATTATACATATTATAGTTCGAATTTTGGTTCGGTTCATATTATAACCAAAACCCAAAGTACTAAGCTAATAAGTCTAGTTCGGATATTTTTATATAACGGATCAGATCCATATTCGGTTTTTCCGGTTCAGATTTAGGTATGTACTTCGGCTTAGGGTAAAAGCCTCAGACCTAATGTATAACTCATTTTAATTATTTTTAAGATTTCATATGCACGAAAAGAAATTAAGTTTTGCGATAAAATGACAAAAGGGGATTATGTTTTCTGCTCTCGATTTGTCTACTATTAACTCTCCATAAGTGATTTAATTTTCTACCTCTATAAAATTTTGCTATCGTTCTCGTCTCTATTTCATTGATATGAGTTTTGTTTTTCTTTTTAACTTCTTCTTAAATTCGGTAAATTACATAAGTGTCAATTTAAAAAAGATGGACATGTGTAAAAATTAGTTCCACTCTAGATACATATCTAAGAATCAAACCTTTGAAGAAAATCATCGGCAAACTCGATTCACAGGTTAGTGTTCAAATCTAATATATCAAGTTGTTATAGAATTTAAGTGCAGACTCAAAATATAAATGTATCTAGTATATATTCACCAGTTCGGTCTAAAAATCATCTAATTCTAAAACAACAAAAGAAATTACTTATTTGATAAACCTACACTTTTAAGATTTAGTTTCTTAAGAGTATACCGATAAAAATATATATAATACTTTACCATAGAATTATGTTGAAATGTCCTATTAAATACTTAAGAGTATAATACTTTACCATAGAATGTCCTATTAAAGTTTGGATAATGACTATTTGAAAAAAAGAAATAGTACTTTTTGTACTATAGTTTTACTTTTTTTACTATGTGAGCGATAGTTTTAAGCCTTGTTCGGAAACTCGCTAGGCGCTACGCGTGCGCTCGGACTGGGCCTAGCGCCTAACGCAGAAATCGGACTTTAATCGAGGATTAATCGGAGATTAATTTCAGGTTTTATTTATTTTTTAAATAACATTATATCAAAACTTATAGTTTATGTAAAGAATCCCAAGGATTACGTGTGGTTTGGTGGTTTAGTCCTTGCTTGTAACATTTTCCGTCTCAGGTTCAATCCCAAAGAGTGTCAATTTTGCTTACTTTTATATTTTTTTTATTTAATGGCAGTTTTGTAATTATCTCTTCGTCTTCTTAATAGGGCTTTCCCTTTTCTGCAACTTTTTTTTTCTTGCGGCCGTCAAGGCTTTTCTTCGAAAAATCTTCATTTCTTATGCGTTTTAGTTGTTGTTTATACATCAAAACTTTAGATCTATCAATACTCATCGATTTTGAACATTAAAATCATGAAAAACAAAGAATTTTTGTATCACACCGCCTAACTATCCGATTGATAGCAAATCGCTACGGTAGGGAGCCGCTTCACGCTTACTCGCCGGAAAATCGGGCCTCTGCGCCGCGTTTTAGAACAAGGGTTTTAAGTAGAATGTTTTTAATTGTTTTTACGTAGCTGTTAATGTCAAGGCACTGAGAGACCTAATAGGACACTTTGTGTCCAACTGCGACTTCATTTGAGGAAAAGAATAGCAAGAATACTATGTTCTTCCACGTCCCTGACTTTTTTTTAACAATAACAACGAAATTGTATTACTTGTCAGACTTAATTATTCCTTCACGTTCTTTTCTTAATATGAGGAACTATAGTGTAAATATATTCCTTATCATATTAGATAAGAAACCAAAAGGAAAACTATAAAAATTGGTAAAAATCTATTAATATGATAATGTATCAAATATATTTACAGAAAATTGACATTTTAATCTAACTTCTCATTGTTCGTAAGTTTGTCTCCTTCTATATAATATTTGTTCATCAAACGTTTTCTCATATAACCCTAATACACTCAGAGACAAGAGAAAGAGATAAACTATACTTTTAAGATTAATTATTATGTGTAAAAGAAAATTATAGGCAATTAATGATGGTTAAATAAAACTTGTATTATGTGTTTCCGTTTGATATACATCAATTATTATTTTCTAAATTTAATTATTAAATTATTGATTTTTGAAATTTTATTCCTTGTTTTGGTTACAATTCTAAAACTTGTATTATTTTTTTTTGAACAAAAAACTTGTATTATTGTTTCTGTTTCATTTACGTCCATTATTATTTTTTAGAGTTAATCTTTAAATTATTTATTGTTTGAAGTTTTGTTTTTTGTTTTGGTTATCATTCACTATAACAGTTTGTTGCATTCTTTTTTTTACAATTTTTTCTTCTAATTTATTCCATAACACTCCTTTGTATTCTTTTCCCAATAGTTCCTATTATTTCTAAAATGGTCACCAGTTGGATCCTTTGTGTTTGGCTGTAAAACCAAGGGTCCAAGCCTTACGACATTTCTTTGTCCAATTACTTTTGATTCAAAAGGAAAAGAAAATCTAGAGCAAAAAACAATGTTTCTTGAAAGTTTACAGCTAAAGTACTTGTAAATAAGTAGCTTTGAAACCAAGAGCTCTTGGCCTAGTGGTAAAGGAACTCCAGCTGGAGTGCCCGCCCTGGGTTCGAGTCGCCTTGGCCACCTTCCCGCCTATAATCGTGCGTGCCCGGATGGAAGACCTCGTGGGAATTAGTCTGGGCTTACCGTTTGGGATCCCCCACGGTTAACAAAAAAAAAAAAGTAGCTTTGAATAATTAGTTGAACTTACTATCTAAACTTTAGAGTTAAAAATATAAGCTTAGTAGAATAAATAAAAGACCATATTGAAAAGCATATCAAAAAAGTCTTCTTTTGGATAGATAATACATAATTTTTTCTCTTTATCTGTTCAGAAGAAACTTTACGGTTCGTTTCTTTGCTTCATAGCTTTTGCTATATTCTGATTCTTGGTATTACTTCGACTCTAGACACTAAAACACCGGTTGATTCTTCATGAAATTCTATAAAATGTTGATCTTTTCACCTTCTTCTACTTCAAGAAATAAAAAACAATGAACATCTTTCTTAGTTGCTTCAAACCAAAGTTTTACAAGAAAAGGTTAGCCTTCTTTGTTCTTTAAGATTTGAATATTTCTGAGGTGTTGAAATGAAATACAGCAAATCTACAACCAGTTATTTTAGGTTTCTGAGGTGTTTATTAGTTATTGTTGTTGAAATGAAATACAACAAATCTACAACCAGTTACATGAAGATTCGGCTCGATACAGTGAGGAAAAAAAGGATTGCAATGGTTAAGTTCTTGAAAATGGACATTGTGGATTTTCTCAATAATGGCCTTGATTATAATGGTTACACAAGAGTAAGACTTCTTTCTCTAATTATGACTCTAAGGTTCATCTGAAATAGGGTGTTTAAAATATGCCAAGAATTGGTTATTGCAGGCAGAAATGCTTCTTGAAGAGCTTAGAATCATATCATGTTATGATATCATCGAACAATTCTGTAATTGTATATCTGAAAATCTCTCACCAATGCTGAAGAAAAGGTTCTTAAGTGTTTCTATGTAGTCTATTGTATTTATTTCGAAGGCTCTTACTAATTTATGTTTTATTTTGTTTCCTTCACTCAAAGGGAATGTCCAGAAGAATGCAAAGAAGCTGTTTCCTCTTTGATATATGCAGCTGCATGGGTGCCTGATGTTCCTGCACTTAAGGATCTTAGAGCCGTGTTTACGCATAGATTTGGAAGTTTCATTCATTCATCTGTAAATCATGAGGTTGGTTAAATTTGCTTTGGTAGCCTAATCTTTGCCAAGGTTGGTTTGGGTATATTCCAATGAAACATTCAATTTGATCACCACTTTTTTTAAAAAGTACTCTATCTATTTTACAAAAAGTGTCATTTTAGTTATTTTGTTTTTTTTAAATAGTAACTTTTTACATTAAATATATTTGTTACCCCTTTGAATAAATAATAGATTTTTATTTAATTAATTGTACATTAAATAATGATATATTAGTCTATTATACAATTTTTTTAATCTGCGTGAAATGTATCAAATCTTTTAAGAAACAGATTGAATAAAAAGCATATGTTTTAGGTTTTCAAATTATAAAAAAATATATTAAAATCTACCTTAGAATGTTTATAATCCTTAGAATGTTTATAATCCTATAAAAATCTGTTGGGTTTTACCTCGTTAAGCCCAAAACAAATCATAATTAACCTTAGCCCAAGAAGAAGAAAAATCTAGAGAAGAATGGAGAAAGATGAAGAAGTGTGTAGAAAAAGAAGTGTGTGGAAATGGATGTGTGTAGAAAAAGAAGTGTGTAGAAGTTGTTGTAGTTAGCCTCTCACTAGTATAAATAGGGGTGCTTAGCACCATTTGTAACCATCAAGCAAAAAGAAAAACAAGAGAGAAAAACACTTGCAAGAGAGAGTTTCCTAAAATTTCATATTTAGTAGTAAATCCCTTTCCTAAATATTAAGAGTCTTTTTCTTAAACTCTTAGTTGTCTAAATCCCATCTTCATCTCACGAAGAATATTGGGTAATTTTCCCAACAAGTGGTATCAGAGCCAGGTTCAAACATATCCTCAAGATCCCGTGTGATTCAAGATGGAGGCTACCGTTACCGTTGAAGGTGATATGTTCAAACTCACGACAGACAACTACTCTTATTGGAAACCGATGATGGAAGACCACCTTTATTGTAAGGATTTACACGAACCCATCATCATGAAGGAGAAGCCGGAAGGAAAGGATGACAAAACGTGGGAAGTACTAAACCGAAAGGCGGTTGCTGTAATCCGTAAGTACATTGACCGATCTCTCTTTGAACATGTCTCTACCTATACAAATGCTTATGAATTATGGATAAAGCTTGAGTCTATGATTCAAAAGAAAACGCCTCGAAACAAAGCTTTTCTTGTCCGACGGTTAGTAAAGTTGGAGTACAAGGATGGCCAAAACATGATGGAGCACTTGAATAATTTCAAGGGACTCGTAAATCAGCTTAACAAAGTTGATATGAAGGTTGAAGATGAAATGCAAGCCCTTTTACTCCTTAGTTCACTACCGGAGAGTTGGGACACACTAGTTGTCACTCTAAGCAATTCAGCACCGGAGGGAAAGCTTACCATGGACACCGTCAGTGATAGCCTTCTAAATGAAGAAGTCCGGAGGAAGGAACGAGACTCGAGTTCTTATTCAGAAGCCAACATCGTTGATAGAAGAGGTAGAGAGGAGACTCGTGTTCACAACAAAAGCAGAGGACGAGACCAATCTCGAAGAAGATCCAAGTCACGACCAAGAGTAACCTGCTACTATTGTGGCAAGCCGAACCACATGAAGACGGAGTGTCGGTTTTTCAAGAAAGATCAACAAGCAGGTAATATTAAACCAGACCGGTTCAATCCTCCGAAGAAGCATGAAGACAAGACTACCACCATTGTTGAAGACCAGAGCAAACACCTATATCTCGTTGGAGAATGTAATCTTAGCTCTGATGATAGCTCATGGATCGTTGATTCTGGTGCTTCTTTTCACGTCACCCCTCATGGAAGCTTCTTCACAACCTACCAAAGTGGTGACTTTGGTGAAGTTCAAATGGGAAACCAAGGAAGAAGCAAGATCGTTGGAAAGGGGGATGTTAATCTTACATCAAACACTGGATGTAAGATAATTCTTAAGGATGTGAGGCATATTCTCGATATGAGACTCAATCTCATATCAACAGGGAAACTTGATGATGCCGGTTTTGATAGTCATTTTGGCAGTGGCAAGTGGAAGCTAACCAAAGAGAGTTTGATCATGGCTCGAGGAAGAAAAGAAGGCTCATTATACGTAACACAAGCCAAGCTTTGCAAGGAGGAAGTTAATGTTGCAAGCGACGACATGGATACATGGCACCGGAGACTTGGGCATATGAGTGAGAAAGGTCTTAATATACTTTCTCGCAAGAAACTTATTCCTGATATGAGAGGTACGTATCTCACACCATGTCATCATTGCTTAGCCGGAAAACAACATAGAGTCGCTTTCCGAAGATCTTCTACACCCACAAGAAGGAAGCATATTCTTGATCTAGTGCATACTGATGTATGCTCCATGTCTGAGAAATCAAATGGAGGTGCATCATATTTCGTCACCTTTATTGATGACCATTCAAGGAAGGTATGGGTATACCTTTTGAAGACAAAAGATCAAGTTCTAGATGCTTTCAAGGAGTTTGTAGCCCAAGCAGAAAGAAGTACGGGTCAAAAACTCAAGTGTGTTCGATCAGACAATGGTGGAGAGTACCGAGGTCCTTTTGAAGCATTTTGCAAAGCTCATGGGATCAGAATGGAGCAGACACCACCAAAGACGCCACAATTGAACGGGCTTGCTAAAAGAATGAATCGGACGATTACAGAAAGAGTTCGGTGCATGCTCTCTCACGCTAAACTACCCAAGCCATTTTGGGGAGAAGCTTTAAAGACTGCAGTGGATATTATAAATCTTACACCATCAGTTCCTTTGGAAGGCGATATCCCGGAGGAAGTTTGGTCGGGTAAGAAGGTCTCCTACAATCATTTGAAGGTGTTCGGGTGTAAAGCATTCGTCCACATTCCTAAGGATGAACGAGCCAAGTTAGACTCTAAAACTAAAGAGTGCATCTACCTTGGTTCACCAAAGGATGATTTTGGCTATCGGCTTTGGGATCCAATTAACCGGAAAGTGATTCGGAGTAGAGATGTTGTTTTCTTCGAAGATCAAACAATCGAAGACATCAATAAATCAGAGAAACCAAAGCTAAGGGTTGTAAGGAGTGAAGATTCTCATAAGCCCCAAGATCATGAACAAGTGATTGGAGGAGATGGTGAAGAGGGTCCCATCATGGATCTAAATGGTGATGAAAGCGAAGAAGAAGAGCAAATGGATCCAGAGGAAGAACATGAGCCAAGAAGATCTGGAAGAGAGACAAGACCATCTGTAAGATACTATCGAGATGAGTATGTGAATCTTACAGATGAGGGGGAGCCACAAAGCTATGAGGAGGCTATAGGAGACATTCACAAAGACAAATGGGTAGAAGCTATGCAAGATGAGATGCAATCCTTGCAAGACAATCACACCTATGAGTTAATGAAGCTACCAAAAGGAAAGAGAGCCTTGAAAAACAAGTGGGTGTACACGTTGAAGTATGAGGAGAGAAGCTCAAATCCAAGATACAAAGCCCGATTGGTTGTGAAAGGATTCAGCCAGAAGAAAGGCATAGATTTTGAAGAAATATTTTCTCCAGTGGTGAAGATGTCCTCTATCCGAGTGGTTCTTGGTCTAGCTGCGGTCCTAGACTTAGAGATTGAACAACTCGATGTTAAGACAGCCTTTCTACATGGTGACCTCGAGGAGGAAATCTATATGGAGCAACCCGAAGGATTCAAGGTCCCAGGAAAAGAAGACTTGGTATGCCGATTAAAGAAGAGCCTTTATGGTCTCAAGCAAGCCCCAAGACAATGGTACAAGAAGTTTGACTCTTTCATGGTGGATCATAACTTCAAGAAAACCAAGAATGATCATTGCACTTTCATAAAGAGGTACGCAAGCGGCGACTTTCTCATATTATTACTCTATGTTGATGATATGCTGATTGTGGGCCAAGACCGCAACAAGATAGCCGCATTGAAGGAAGACTTAGGAAAGTCTTTTGCTATGAAAGATTTGGGGCAAGCGAAACAGATTCTTGGAATGAAGATCACTCGGGACAGACCAAATAAACTTTTATGGTTGTCCCAGGAACGATATATTGAAAGGGTGTTGGAGAGATTCAACATGCACAAAGCAAAGCCAGTAAATACTCCACTTGCTGGACATTTCAAGTTAAATTCAGAACAAAGTCCAACAAGTGAGAAGGAGAAAGAAGAAATGAAGACTACCCCATATGCATCAGCAGTGGGCAGTCTCATGTATGCCATGGTGTGCACCAGACCCGACATTGCCTATGCTGTAGGAGTTGTGAGTCGCTTTCTAGCAAATCCAGGAAAGGAGCATTGGAAAGCAGTTAAGTGGATCCTACGCTATCTACGAGGCACAACGAAGAGGTGTCTATGCTTTGGCAATGGAAAACTTGAGTTGAACGGTTACACCGATGCAGATTGGGCTGGTGATAAAGACTCGAGAAAATCAACTTCAGGATTTGTGATTACCTTTGCAGGGGGAGCTGTTTCCTGGCAATCGAGGCTACAAAAGTGTGTTGCCTTATCCACCACAGAAGCAGAGTATATCGCAGCAATGGAAGCATGCAAGGAGATGTTATGGATGAAGAACTTCTTGCTTGAGTTGGGAGTAAAGCAAGACAAGTACAGCTTGTTGTGTGACAACCAAAGTGCTATTCACTTAGTAAAGAATCCAGCGTTTCATTCTCGCTCAAAGCACATCGACATTCGGCATCATTGGATACGAGAAGTTCTTGAAGAGAAGTTCATACATCTCAACAAAGTACACACAGATGAAAACTGGTCAGATTTTATGACCAAAGTATTACCGATCAAGAAGTTTGAAGATTGCTGCAAAGGCACCGGCATGACAACGGTTTCGGGCTAAGTCGGAAAGGGGGAGATTTGTTGGGTTTTTCCTCCTTAAGCCCAAAACAAATCATAATTAACCTTAGCCCAAGAAGAAGAAAAATCTAGAGAAGAATGGAGAAAGATGAAGAAGTGTGTAGAAAAAGAAGTGTGTGGAAATGGATGTGTGTAGAAAAAGAAGTGTGTAGAAGTTGTTGTAGTTAGCCTCTCACTAGTATAAATAGGGGTGCTTAGCACCATTTGTAACCATCAAGCAAAAAGAAAAACAAGAGAGAAAAACACTTGCAAGAGAGAGTTTCCTAAAATTTCATATTTTGTAGTAAATCCCTTTCCTAAATATTAAGAGTCTTTTTCTTAAACTCTTAGTTGTCTAAATCCCATCTTCATCTCACGAAGAATATTGGGTAATTTTCCCAACAAAATCTACCTTAAAAAGCTTGTTTTTCTCTTGAAATTCTGCAGCTCGTTGAGAAAACTGAACTGCGAGGTAGACCATCACGTGAACTCAAGATTCAGACAGTGAAAGACATTGCAAAAGAGTTTTCGATTGATTGGGATCTTACAGCTCTGAATCTTTTTCTGCTTAGGAAAAATTCAGCGGTATAATGAAACTTGTATTCCAAGTATTGAATAGAGAAAAACATCAATCTCTCTTCGCCTTTTTTATTGTTCTAATGTCTGAAAAATGTGTAGATTGAGGATAAGGTCGAGACAGGAAGTGATGATCTGAAGATTAGGGCGGAGAAAAGTATAGTAAATGATCAAAGCGAGGATGAGTCAGTTCTATCACAGAGTTGGACAAGAGAATCATTATCTGAGGGCAGTTTGAGTTCTAGTTCTCCAAGAAGAGACTCTGAAAAGAAGAAGGAGAAGAATATTTTACCTTACGGATTAATCTCTCCTCCACAGACAAAACCAAGAGGCCGAGACGATGAGAAAGCACAAGATGAGAAAGAAGAGAAGAATAAGAGTGCCAAGCAAGAAAGCTCGGCTTGCAACTACTTTCCATAGGTAAAGGGTTTCTATTTGGGATCAAGTTTATATTTGTAATTAACTATTTGCTAACTAGATGTATAAATATGTAACTAGGTGGGTTGCCCGCACATACGGGCATATACATTTTATAAAATTATTTATCTTTATATTTATTATTAATTTAAAACTATAAAACAAATTATTATTATTATACTAAATTAATATTTTTACTTGATTAATATTTAGTTATGTTTTTTTTGTTTTTGTAATTTTAATTTTTTATTAAAAGATTTCTTTTGGATAACAGCACAATATATATATATATATCAGAATTATCTTTTTATTTTAAATATTTTTTAGATTTTGGATAACTCTTACTATTATTAATTTTAATCATTTATCTAATAAGAATAATTTAAATTCGTTTTTATTTTTGAATAATTTTTATATTTTATTCATTAAGGGCATAAACGATATTAACCACTCTAACTTTTAACGTGGGAGCTCTGTTGCGAAAAATCACTTCGCAAATAATATTATAGATTGTCCTTGTAATCGGTTTGAAAGTATTCCACTAGTTGTATATCTTCACATAAAAAGTGGAGAATACTATAACATACTGACAAAGCCAGCGTCTCTTCGTCATATTAGATATAATGGTTTATTGAATACAATTATTAAACAGTTGGATACTAAATTGCAATGGTAAGTAGAATAAAAATAGAAAAATAAGTGGATTAAACTTGGTTAAAAAGATTAAACCAACTGAATCAATAAAAATGGGCAAAAAAAAACAAGTGGCACTAACTGATTAGAAGAAAAAATGTTCTTAGGTTAAAATATACATTGGTATATGTGGTGTTTTCTTATAGATTATAGTGATTTTGATATTTCCGTTTTCAACTGAATTATTTTAGATCAATTATTTGATAATAAAATATTTATTAGTTGTATACCAAAATTCATTATTTAAAAAAAAAATAACAAACAGAAAACTATTTCATTTGATTTAGACACTTAAAAATTTATCCTTTTGTGAAATAGGTTTAAAATATTTTTTTAAACATCCAAATGATGGCTTCTATATTTTGTATTTATTTCCCTAAAAAAACGAAAAACATAATTTATTTAGTATTAGTTATTTTGATTTAAAATCTATATATTGTTGTTGATATATGTAAGTATGCAAGTATAACAATAATAAAAGTGAAAAAAAGTTTGTAGGATATGGTGTTGAGTTTTATTAAGCAAGACTATTATAGAAATAAAAAAATGTATAAATGTTGAATTAATAGGTGAAAAAATGTAAGTATAATGTTAAAAGTGTTAATTAGGGTGTTGTTAAACAATAAAGAAGAATTTTTTTTATTAAAAAGAAACAATTTAACATATTGTATGTGGGAGCTAAAAATCCGCAGTCAAAATTTTAATGTGAATAGAGTAAAGTTTAGGGAAACGATGAGAAATGACTTACGTCAGTATATCTCTAAGATAATTTGCTTGAATTGGACTAATATTTTTGACAATGAATAAATGAATACAAAGAATAAAACACAAAATAATACTGCTCAAAAAAAATATTCTAAGTCTCAAGCAAGTAAGTCAAAAACGTCTCTTTCCTTCATGTTTGTCTTTTCCAGAAAAGTACATCTTCTTCTCTTATTTAAGTTGCATAGTTTGCATGTTTCTTGCATTTATTTTCCTTTTCTAGTAGCAACAGTCCAAAGATCTTTCTCTTTCTTTAGAAAAGATGGCTTCAGAAGGAGTGCATGTTCATGGCCCTCACTCTCGTCCGCCGTTATCAGTAGATGACTTGTTGTCATTTTGGCGAACGCACCAAATTCCCCGGGTGATCACTATAAGTCTGCCAAGATCTCATGAGTCACCGAAGTCGATTCGACCATAATTTTATGTTCTTACACTACGTATTTTGACGTGAGCGGTTCGTACCGGTTCTGCTCGAGTTTCTAAGCTATCTCCACCTTGCTTTCCCTCAGATGTCTCTGAACTCTGCTTGGACAATAATGGGGTTGATTGTGAGGGCTTGAGAGAAAGGCGTGAGTTTGACTTTCGGGAGTTGCTGGTCCCTTTTGCTTCTGAAAAAGACTCATGGGTTTGAGGTTCTTTCTTCTTTGATCATTTTCCTGAATGCCATATTATTATGTATTTTCAAGAGGATAAGTAGGCCAATGTATTCGGGTACCGTATCAGATTCGGGTCATGTATTTTGGATTTTGGGTATTTCATAATTAAGGAAAATGGTATTGATCGGGTATTTTGAAATTCTGGATTGGATGTTGTTCAGTACCTGCCAGATCTGGTTCGGATCGGTTACATCCGAAATAGGTGAAAATTTTCCGGATTCGGTTTAATTCTTTGCCTATAAACAAAAAAATCCATTAAAATTGAACGTATTTGACATATCTGACTTTAGAAACAGACTTCCACAAGTTAAAACACCAAATCAAACGATAACAAGTTAACAACATCAAAGTTAAAAACTAATACGAAATCAAACGAAACTGAAGCAAAAGATTCTTAACATAAAAAAGCAAAGTTTAACCTCAATACAAAGAAAAACATATCGAGGAAACAACACCAACATAAGTTCAAAGTTCAAACTTCAAAGGAAATATAAACCAAAACAAGAAAACATATAATAGAACCAACATAAGTTCGGACCAACTCTTCATTCTCTTCTCCACAGCTTCCAACTTGCCTCATATATTTCTAGTTCAAGTTGTACTGAGTATCAAACTCTACAAATATTAGAAGATTGTGTTAATAATACGAAATGTAATATTAGAACTTGAAGTCATATAAGAAAAGTATGAAGAGAAAGTATTTTTTTCTAACTTTTCATGTAACTCAAAGTCATATAGCATTTGAGAGCATTGGTAACAACACGTTTCTCACTTAGCTTGATATCAACCTTCATTCATTGATATGTGCACATCAACACTTCAATATTGTAGTGTGTTAAACAACTCCTAGCTGGATCAATAAGTCAACCATAAACAACTCCTAGCTGGATCAATAAGTCAACCACTGGTGCTAAAAGCACTTTCAGATGCAACATATGACACTTGCATTTCAAGTACATCTTTGGCCATTTTTGCTAAGATCATATACTTGAGACTGTTTAGCCTTCACCAAAACAACACATCATACTCGGTTCCATAAATGGTCTTGAGATTCTCAACTTTATCCTCCGAATAATACTCTAGTTCATCCCTTTCTTCTTCAACTCCAATTTCAGCAAACATCTCAGTATAAGCAAAGTTCATCCTTTCATAACTGAGGTCATCATCAACCAAATTCATTCCTTCTTCACTGTTATCCCCTAAAACTTGCTCTTGATTTTTTCCACCTGATGACAATGCTTGAGTGTGGTTGCATCTTCACTTGTCATGGTCCTCCTATGTTCTTGTGTAGTGTTCCCATACATGAGATCTTGTAGTTGTCTTATTTTTAGTTGGTTGAGAAATACCTCTTGAACCATCCTTTTTTGCCTCGTTTATAATAAGGACATGTATACTCTTCTATCGTTGAACTTCATTCTCTGTCTCCGTGTAAATTTTATCCGGCAATGGTGAAGAATCCATCCACAAATAAAAGAGTAAAAGAACATCGATAAGAGAAGATAAGATAACAAGAACATAACATAATAACAAGTGAACACCAATAAGAGAAAGACAAAATAACAAGAACATAACATAATCTCAACGTCTCACAACAACCAAGAACATAACATCTAAAAGTGAAATTTATTCTTACTGGAGATATGTTTCTTGATGTCTCAGAAACATTAATCAATAAGAGAATACATAGAACATATCGATTTTAATCAGAACTCTTATGTAACAAGTTACAAGGAACATAACATCTAAAAAGATATTGATTATTACTTGAGCATAACATCTAAGTAACAAGTGATAAATAACATAACATCTACAAATGATCTATTTCAAATACAACGCTTACATAACATGCGATAAAAACTTAAGTAAGAACCCGATAACACAACTTAAGAGAATACAAGAACATATCGCATCAAGAACTAAATCAATGGTCAAACAAAAACTGAAACAAAAATCTGATTCTTACTTGAGATATGTTTCTCGATGACTAATAAACTGAAGAAAGAGACTGAATATGAGAATTCTTTTGGGTATTCATCTCGTCTGCTCCATTTGATCTGCAGAAACATGCATTTGAAACCGCAAATGTTGGGTAGAAGAACCGTTGGTTACGAGTATCAAGAAGAAATTGGAAATATGAATAGCATTTAGGGTTAGTACTTACCTTTACTAATCTTTAAGTCGGATCCTTTCGGATACTTGTTTGTATCCCGAATATAATCTGAACAGACCATGTATCCGAATTAACTTATAACCCTATCTAATCGAGTATTTTTATATATTTGAATCTGACCTGAAACCAGATTTTTTGGATTGATACCGGCTTGATCCTCGGGTCCAGGAAATATGCCCATGCCTAAGGATAAGAATGGAAGAGCAAATTCTTATCTTTCAAGGTCAATGAGGCCTAAATCCGTGACTTCGATCTTGATAGTATTTTATATGATTGGGTTGTATATGTTGGTACGCGGTAGCTCTCTGGATGCTTCCTTTTAAAGCTTATTTTCTTCGAACTGTGCTGGATGACAATTGAAATCTCCTTTTTGCCAGACTTTCCATAACCTCGAGTTCTCAGTTTTCATTTCATAGAATTAGTTGAGCAGCTGCGAACTGGAAATACCTTGTAGCCTTCTTTCACCAAGTCTTTGATTTTTCACGCGTTCAATTCTCTAGAAATTCCTCAAGAGCCCATCAAGATCGTTTCGCGAATTTGAGGTAAGAATTCATATTTTGTATGCAGTCGTCTACCGAGACTTAGGCTGCTTTTTGTTTGTTAATTGTGACAGAGGGTCGGCATGTGAATTTCCTTGTATGTCACCTTTGTGTTGCTCGTGGAACGGGAAAGCAATGGCAAATAGGTCCTCGGCTCGCTGTCAAGTGGGAAGGAGAATAGTTGGGACCTTTTCGTGCTCGGCATAGTGATGTGACATCCGTTCTACGAGGATCATTGGCAGGTCAAGATGGGATCAACAATGTCGTCTTCAATGTTGATCAACCCTTGAATTCCACTTTTATTGCTCCAGCCATTGTTGGTCGCCTTATCCAAGTCAGAGGAGCATTGGGCCCGCCCAGGAAGAGAGCTCGTTAAGAAAAACGTTAGCAAAGGAATCAACAATGATGGACCATTATGTTGGATTTGATTAGGCAAAGGATGTTTCAATTATGGAGGATTTCAGCAGCGCGGATAATCTGCTTAGTTATTTTAGGGGTGCCGCGTGTTGAACTGAATAAGAGATGGGATTATGTTATATGGAGAAGGCTAGAGAAGACTTATGAAATGGAAAGGAAGAAGTTTGGGGGTGTCCGTACAGTTCCGTACAAGGCCGTACAGTCAGGCCGTACAAGGTGTCCGTACAACCTATATGTCGACCAAAGTTACTTTGGGTCGACCACAGTCATTCCGGGTAATTAAAGAAAGTTACCATGCGCGGATAAGCTTCCTCCCTTCTTCCTTCCGTGTGTCCTATGCACTGAAACTTAAGGATAAGGTTTACTCCGCGCGTAGACAGGCTGGCCAAGAGCATCTGGTCAAGATGCCATTGGCATCAAGCGTGTGAGCCTTCTGGTCTATGTATTTCAAACCAGGCGCGCCCAAGACCTTGACTTCACATGCTCATGTTGAAACCTTATCCTCTTGTATCCGTTAAGCTTATTTTCCCTTATCTATATATTTTGTAACCCCTCTCATTCATTAATCAAGCAAGTATTTCGAGTTTCTTTTCTCTCTAGTGTTCTTCATGTTCTTCATCTCGAGATGATTTCTTAGCACATTCTTAACCCTTTAGTCTACAAATCTCTTCTAGTCTCTCGTAAAATCTCTTCTATCCGTTTATACTCAGATTCTACTCAGTCTTTCATGGTATCAGATCCTGGTTCTCTTTAATCTAGGTTTTGATCTCATCTCTCACGAATAAAATCCAAGAACACCTTTTTCCTTTCCGTGAAGATTCAAGATGGAAGGTACCAAAACGACAGTGATACCGGTGATACTAAAGGGGGGAAACTATCTCCTATGGTCTCATGTGGTGAAGAAAGCAATGTGGATTAAGGTTTTGTGGAACCATATCCTTGAGGGTGAGGCTCCCAAACTCATTACTCATGAAGGCGACAAAGAGGTTGTCGTGTGTGATGAAGTGAAGTGGATCCAGGAAGATAACCTGGTGATGTCCATCCTTCAAAGCTCTCTAGATCCGTCGATCTTAGAGGTGTATACTACTGTGAGAAGGCAAAGGACCTGTGGGACACCCTTCAGAAGGTGTATGGGAACATCTCAAACCTCACTCAAGTTTTTGAGATCAAACGAGCTATCAACAGCCTAGCTCAAGAAGACACGGAGTTCACAAAGCATCTTGGAAAGTTTAGAGCTTTGTGGTATGAGCTAGAGATGTTGAGGCTGAGTACAACAGATCCAGCTGAGTACAACAGATCCAGCTGAGCTTAATGAGAGGAGAGAGCAAGATAAAGTCTTTGGCTTGCTTCTCACTCTCAACTCCAGCTACAATGATCTGGTGAAACACATCTTGCGAGCTGAGAAACTACCTACCTTGGAAGAAGTCTGCGCACAAATCCAGAAGGAGCAAGGATCGTTGGGGCTGTTTGGAGGAAAGGGGGAGCTTACCTTAGCTAACCAAGTTGAGGTGCCTCAAGCAAACAAGGTAAACCTGTTTGAAGAAAGGAGTTTCAACGGCAACTGTGACCATTGCAAGAGACAAGGCCACAAGAAGCACCAGTGCTGGATCCTTCATCCTCACCTGAAGCCAACCAAGTTCATGAAGGAAAGGGATGCAAGGGCGAATGTGAGCTATGGAGGGGTGATCAGCATGGATTAGGAGGATCCAGGTTATCCAACCGAGCACAGGAGGCTGAAAGTGGTGAGAACAAAGCCCTGGTGACCTACACAGCCCCAAACCACCCGTCCAAATGAGCATGAGTTCATCCACCAGTCAGAAATGAATGCCCTCATCAAGAGGCTCAAAGACAATGGTAACACTCTTGGTAACCTCAGGGGGTATTCTTTTCGTGCGTCTAATGATGTCTTGCATAACTCATAGTTTTTAGTCTTGTATCTTGTGTATAATTTGGTCATTTGCACTAGTATTTAGGTTCATTTAGGTTGCATTGCATTACATTTGCATGTTTTCAGGTTTGGAGAAGTGCAGATGATGTTTTGGACCCAAAATGTTAGAATTCATGAGTGTTTGTCTCATGTCAGTCAACTTGTGACTGAATTCCCTTCTACCAACAACAAGAACTCACAACTACAAGGAAGAGACAATCAACTTGTGATTGAATCCTCTCAGCAAAACACTCTACATACCATCTGAATCTAACAAGATAAAGTGGCTGCGAGATTGATACAACAACTAGAATTAAACTATCTCTAGTATGAATCTATCCTTGTGAAGTAACACAACACTTATAGTTTGTGTACTTAAGACTTAAAAAGAGATAGAATCAGTAAGCTAGAGTAAGAGAAGATTAATTAAGAGTTTAGAGGTGATTTTAGAGTAGAATGGGCAAGCAATGATCTGCCATTAGGCAGATCCTAAATCGTGTATCACAACCTCTCTACATTGTGAAGAACTTGAAGAACACTTAGTAAAGAGATGGAGATACAAGAATTTTGTATAAGCTTGTCTCTTATTTCTTGCTTAATTCAGAATCAAGTTACAACATATATATAGAGTTTAAACTTGCATGAAAGGGGACAAAGAGACAAGAAGACAAGGTAAAAATGAAAGGAATAGTAATAATCACTCCCAACAACTCCAATTTGAATTTGAACTTGTAGATCCACATTTGAACATCAAATCTCCTTCTAGAAGCTCTCTTAGGCGTGCTCAGGTTGAGCTGAGAAAGCCTCTCAGCTTCCTTGCCTTCCAAGCCACTCTAGATCAAATCACTCTTGCTTGAGCGGGCAGCAGAACACCTGCAACTTGTAACTGGTGTAACTTCCAAACCATAAATCTTTTTGGACTGATTCCAATTTTCCGCGAGACCTTGATGAGTATAGAATGTAGGGAAATTGGTTTCATGATCAAATTCTTCATGGTTAGGAATTTACACCCCTTTTCCTGAGACATGCCAGTGTGAACTCCATCACTAGCATTTTCTTCTTCATTCTAATACTCCCCCTCAAGCTTGACCATAGGAGATCCTTGGGCAAGCTTGGAACCTTGAAGAAGCTCCCTCATTAAAAACCTTAGCAAGAAAACCTCATGGGACAAAACTTTCTAAGGGAAAAAGAGTGGACTTCTACAAAGCCTAGGGATTGGCCAATGAGTTCTATGTGTCTTAGAACCAGTGTGGTTGGACACATAGACTCTGGATCAAGGCCATTCTTAAGCAGCAAGTATGAACTCCATAACTTGCGCACATCATTTCTTGGATCATCTCTTCTACAAGCTGGTTCGTTGTCTCCCTCTTTCTTGTGACTTCTTGCCATCTTCAAGGAGAGTTATGGTCTCTTTCTTGTGACTTCTTGCCATCTTCAAGGAGAGTTATGGTCTACCAGCTTCTGCTATAGAGAACTCCAAGTACCTTCTACATAATGCATAAACACTTGCATCAATTCTCAAGGCATAAACCAATCAATTCATATTTATAGATTGAAATGGTTACTCCCCTTGCATATGGTTGGTATGAATGGTGAGGAGTGTCTCTTGGACACTTGAATCCTCCAAATTATCTGAGGTGAGGAAATGGACGACTTGGACCTTCAGGATAGCTCACCATTACCCCTCCTCAAGCATGATCCGGAGAGAATAAGTGAAGGATCAAGCTTGGAAGTGAGCACATTGAGTATTGAAACCAGGAGCGCATCACCCCTACAGCTGCGCTTAAGTCAACCGGTTCCTCCCTTAGTCTTTTCTCCCTGCCTCTTGTAAGTCTTTTGAACCAGGAGCTCAACACCCAAACAGGCTGCGCTTCTTCAACCGGTTTCACACACAAAACATCTCTCCATGGTCAGGAATGTACATCATGTGTAGGCTCTGAATGACACAGGAATATACATCATGTGTAGGCTCTGATCAGCATGGACAATGTCCTTATTCTTTGTCTTGGACTGGTGATGAACAAAGACAACACTTGTGTACCTGAAACACCACTCAAACTCCAGCAAGAATTAGACCACACACACTAGGATCAGACCTTGATAACTCACCAATTCTGATCCCAATGATTTAAGAAAAGTAACCAGTGAATAAGTGAATGAGTAACAAGAGTATTAGTAGAATGATCTATGGCATGGTCCATGATCAAACTGGGAGAGAACCAGTCACATCTGAGCTGATCCATCAACTTCACCCAAAAGGTCTCCATTGGTTCTAACTTCAGTATGCGCTTGCACCTCCAGGCAATAGACTCCTTCTGTCAAGCTGATCCATCGCTTTCCACCAGACTCTTCACACCAGGTTCTTCAAGCTGGGGCAATCGGTTCTAACTTCAGATATGTTCTGTGCCCATACATTTAACTTCATGTCTCAATGAGACTATGATCGTATCAGTCATTTGAATCTGTGAACTTAGAACATCAAAGACAAAATCAGTGGTGGAACTTCCTAGTGAGGGCACACTCACGCTTGTGGAAGTTCCAAGAGTGCCAAAGGAGAGTGAATGATCATTGTAAAATGAAAGAGATTAATAACTAGAAATTGAGTGTTAAGTAACCAAAGTGTATTAGATGTAACCAAGAGTATAGTGGATGATTGTGAGATGGAGAGTATAAGCGGAGGTATCTTCAGTCCATGACCTTCAAGGTTCTATGGCTGAGCAAAACATCAAACCACAGCTCTAAGGCGTTCATGGTTGATCACCAATTCTGGAGAGGCAATGACTTCTCAACCAGTCTTTCATTACATGGATGCAAGGACATGTTCCTTTCAAGGGATTCCTGCAACCTTAACAACAAAAATAACTCATTAAGAGATTAGATCACACAAAGGTGATTTCTGGAGGAAAGAACAAGGGTTGAATGGAACACAATTCTTTGTCCATCAACCAAGTTCAAAGGCCATAAATGCCAAGAGAAGAAAACCTTTTCACAAAGAAATCTTGCAAAGTAATTTAAAGCAATTTCCTAAGGAATTAAATCCTTTTACAATGGTTCTAATAAACCAAGAATTCATCAAGAACTTATCAAAAATAATTTTAAAGTACTTTTCCAGAATTTTAAAAAATACTTTCCACAACCTTTTCATAAGAAAAATCAATTTCCAAAATATTTTCAAGAGTATTCAAACTCAAAACAATCTTTTAATCACTCTCCCTCCCTCAAGCATATATTTGTACAGACTTAATAGCCCAAGCTTATTAAGAGAAACAAGAGGAGAGGAATAAAAGAGTTTGAAATCACAATGCAAAACATTTTTCAGAATTCAAAATCCTTTCAAAGAACGCACATATCTTTGAAATCGATTTTTTTTCAAGTGTTTTTCAAGACACAAGTTTAATCTTTTCTCCCTCCCTCAAGCTGGTATGAACAGACTTTATTCTTTCATCCAAAAGCTTAAACAATGAGGAGATCAAGGGGAGAGTCATTGATTTTAAAAAAAACTTTTAAAGACTTGCATCTTGAGTAAACACTTAGATTTTGAAATTTTGAAATCATAACTCATCTAAACTCTCTACTGTCCAAGTTTTGAATCCTAGCCACATAGCTCCTCAAAACTAATTTGAGTCAGAGAGAGAGAGAGTTTCAGATGAAGAAACAGACACAAAAGAAGTGAGTTCATCCCAAGAAGAGCAACAAGGCTCTGATACCATGTTAGAATTCATGAGTGTTTGTCTCATGTCAGTCAACTTGTGACTGAATTCCCTTCTACCAACAACAAGAACTCACAACTACAAGGAAGAGACAATCAACTTGTGATTGAATCCTCTCAGCAAAACACTCTACATACCATCTGAATCTAACAAGATAAAGTGGCTGCGAGATTGATACAACAACTAGAATTAAACTATCTCTAGTATGAATCTATCCTTGTGAAGTAACACAACACTTATAGTTTGTGTACTTAAGACTTAAAAAGAGATAGAATCAGTAAGCTAGAGTAAGAGAAGATTAATTAAGAGTTTAGAGGTGATTTTAGAGTAGAATGGGCAAGCAATGATCTGCCATTAGGCAGATCCTAAATCGTGTATCACAACCTCTCTACATTGTGAAGAACTTGAAGAACACTTAGTAAAGAGATGGAGATACAAGAATTTTGTATAAGCTTGTCTCTTATTTCTTGCTTAATTCAGAATCAAGTTACAACATATATATAGAGTTTAAACTTGCATGAAAGGGGACAAGGAGACAAGAAGACAAGGTAAAAATGAAAGGAATAGTAATAATCACTCCCAACAACTCCAATTTGAATTTGAACTTGTAGATCCACATTTGAACATCAAATCTCCTTCTAGAAGCTCTCTTAGGCGTGCTCAGGTTGAGCTGAGAAAGCCTCTCAGCTTCCTTGCCTTCCAAGCCACTCTAGATCAAAATCACTCTTGCTTGAGCGGGCAGCAGAACACCTGCAACTTGTAACTGGTGTAACTTCCAAACCATAAATCTTTTTGGACTGATTCCAATTTTCCGCGAGACCTTGATGAGTATAGAATGTAGGGAAATTGGTTTCATGATCAAATTCTTCATGGTTAGGAATTTACACCCCTTTTCCTGAGACATGCCAGTGTGAACTCCATCACTAGCATTTTCTTCTA
>CAJHQP010005252.1:0-47577 GCA_905132765.1 Moricandia arvensis | reverse complement strand
ACCTTGGAACTCAATTCTAATACAAATGTTAAAATTATAATTTGTTTAAATGAGAAATGTTTTGTCCTAAGATTGTTGCTCTAATAGCACAAAATGGACAGTGTGGAGAAATCTAACAAGGTTAGTAACTTTAGACAAGTGTAGAGAAATGTGAACTCGTACTAAATCAAATGCGCGCACCAAGTTGAGTCGATGTGAACTCGTAGTTGAATTCAGTTTAGATAATGATTCAGGTATATGGATCATGGTCCAACAACCTATATTTTTATATTAAAACTTTATTTTATGTAACTGATCACTACATAAATGAAAATTTGATTAAAAATAAATAAATCTTTTAGAGAATAAAACTTGGTCAAAACCCATTAATTCTTGTTAAGAATTAGTCTTGATCACCAAGCTAAAAACTCTCTTTAATTGTGATTAATTTTGTGGTTAATGCCAAAAGTTAATGCAATATTTATCTCCACTAAGACCAAAAACGTTTTTGGCATTTTGTTAAGCTATATAATGCTTCCTCTCATTCCACTAAAAACCAACATGAGCTATAACAATCTGTTCCACTTCTTTTCTTTATTTGTCTATTTACCAATGAGAGTACACATAGAATGAAAGTTTGCTAGGCTTCTTATTCAAGTGATTTGAATAGAAGAAAGATGCAGTTTTATCTTGGGACTCTAATCATCATACAACCGTCACACTACAGACGATTTTTGAGTTAAGGAAAGAGATTGCTAAGTCTTGACTCTGCAAAAACTCGTTGTCCATTTCGTTTGATTCATGGTATTTCTGTATTTATTCAATGTTCTTTATAATCTATCTTATAATTATTCAGATTGTGCCCCTTTATAAATTAAGGTTCTACAATCTTAACTCAAAAATCGTTTATTGCTTTTATGCACTAACCAATCTGATAATTGTGAAGTTGTTTTTGGTTGTAAGAAGAGGTTCTTTATGATGTAATCATATAGATTTGGATGAATCAGTTCAACAAAATACCAGAAAAATACATGGTGGTATTCTTCTTAACCTTATGCAATCTATTTTATTATTTTGCATTAGTTGTTATCATAGAATAATTTTTTTACACGGTCGGATACTTGCTGATTTTCTTCAACCAAATTTCAGTGGTAATTAATTGATTTTCTATGATTTATTTGCTTATGTTGAATTTAATTTTTGAGAAAGAAAATAAATGTTGTTAAGATGAGTTTGCTTGTTATACGTTTGATGTTCATATGTATTATTAAAATCAGAAAAGTCTTTAGCCTGTTAAAGATAATATCTATCTCCATGAATTTTGTGATTTGCTAAGTCTTACCATTATTCTAGTAACTGATTTTAATCAGCTTTGAACGAGTTACTGGTCTCCTACAAACATGGGCATCGAAGGTTGGATAATATACTAATACAACTATGTGTTTTTGAACATATATATTGAGTATTATTGTCATAAAATTAGTAATCTGAGTTAAATATATGTATATGATATACAATAATATTTCTGATTCATTTTAAGTTGACTAATATAGACAACACGACAATAAATATGATGAGTTGACATCCCATCTTGGGAATGGTCTACCATATATGATCATGTATATTATATATATTGGAATTCTGATTTTTATCTGAATGTCTACAATCTATTTACACCAGTTGTGGTAAAGGCAATATTGGTTCTGAATCTAGTGAGTTGATACACCGATTTAGTTCGATCGTGGTCTACCACATGTAATTGACCCAAATGTTGATATTTATCGTATTGTCACAAGAATGACAAAAGCTATAAGCAGAAGACCAATGAAGGAACAAATCGATGAAATTCGATTTTATGTGGCATGGATAATATTTATTTCCATGACCATAGTAAAAAGTAGAGAAGTATCTAAGAAAAAAATTATCTTGAGAATACTTATAGTTGAAGTATAAACAATGTTGAATCTTATAAATTGTTTTATGCAAAGTGGTTGGGCATAGAAACAACAAAAAAATCAACGATTTATTTAAAAACTCTACTGACTTCATATAAGTGAAATACTTAAAAGGAAGTTCAATGGTTAGTCACAAGTGTGACATAATGAGTCACTAGGCTGACACACGTCTTAGCATTTTTAACAAATTTCATATCGAGATTGGCAATGCTTAGATAAATGGAAAAAGTTTACATAACTACTTGACTGAAACTAATATGTATAAAATAAATTTTCAAGTCAAAATGGTTGAAATAAAAAAAAATCCAAAATATACAAAGTTGGATATTTATGATAAAAGACGCAAGATAATGAAATGCAAGAGAAAATAGAATTATCGTCAAAATTGCTCTTTATCCATTTGAACGTAAGAGTAATGTAGATTTTCTTTAAAAGTAGAAAAAAATACTCTTAAGATATGATAATTATAAATATGCATGAATATGAGTTATCTCATGAAATGTAGGAGGAAACATGTCTTGCCACATATATTCATTGGCAAAGAATCCACATGAACTTTGCAAAGGTAATATACATTTGTATAAATACCTTAAAGTGTAAGGGTGCATAGCAAAAAAAAGCGTAATATCACCTCCTGAAAAAAAGACCACAATATTTAGGTGGTGCTTACCATCTTTTGATTTATACATCAAATAAACCAGATATTCATGCTAATATAATCATGGAATATATGTATGCGCCTTTCTTAGAATATGAGTTTCTGTAAAACGATAAAAACCCAAAACGAACTCATAAACAAAGGTAAACCAGTTTCGAAATTGAGCCTAGACGAAGCAAAAATGCTTGTAAAGAAAATTTCTATTGTGAAAATTTCTAAATTTTTTTGTTTTTTATTTTCTTGAGAATGAACCAAGAAATTTCAGAAATGTAATTTATACACCAGATGCACCTTCATGGAAGGAAACCATCAATAGTAAAATAGAATCCATTATGAAATATCATCTATAGTTCATGACATATTTACTAAACGGTTTTAAAGGCTGAGTTGTAAATATATTTTCAACACAAGATTTAAAAATTAGTGGCTAGATCACAAGTACATGGTTCATCTTGCGATCTAAAGCTTCCGAAAAAATGTTTGGATCCAAGTTGTAAACACTGAAAAATTATAACTAAACACTTGAGCTTCATAAAAGTTACAGTTATCATGGTAAAGACACAATAATCTTAAAAGGATATAACTATGTTAATTGGTTATCCGGTTCTAGATATTAAAGGTCCACAAGTGGATTTGTCTTTATGCTTGATAGTGATAACACATCATTAAAATTTTCTAAATTAATTATGTGAAACAAATTAATTTTGAAACATATGTTCAGAGTTTTTGATAAACTAAAAGAACTAAATTTTTGAAAACCTGGTAAAAGATTTTATGATGTGATAAAAATTAGTGATCAAACACTAAATTTTATGGATAGTGGTTATTAGTATCTTTTAAGAAGATGACATACAACCTTTAGAAAATTTATCTCAAACGGATTAATCTCAATTGATTATATTCCATTGAACAACCTATAATGATTGAATTAATAAAGGTGTGTCACGAGATCAAATTCAAAAATCATCAAGAGGAATGGGTGTAAAGCCTTTGAATTAAGAGGAAGTTTGGCGGTAACTTTACCTAAATGATTGGAGATTCCAAGAAATAGGTTAAAAGGGAAAACTAAGTCAAACTTAATCTACCAAAAGCACTGTGAGATTTTGGTCTCTACCCAGCTCCTAAGATGATAAAAGTGCTAACAAATATGAGGAGGATAAGCATAAGCTTTTAATGATTTCATAGCTTCTAAAGAGGAGTATTACTCAATACTTTTCATGGTCAATCACCTAATGAGTGTGAAATGGGGCCGTTTCTACGAGAATGAAGGTCAGACTATATTCTCTAAGTTCACTCATGATTACCAAGCATGTTCAAGGCCAAAATGAACACAATAGAAAACCTGATTCTGTGAGAAAATGAAATTGTGTGGTAGATATTGTCTCGGTTTACACCAAAGTTTGAGGAGTTCAAGACATCATGTCACTTTCTGGTCGAGTTAACCCGATATCTATTATCAGTGATTAGTTCAAAACTAAAACATACTACCAACTCATTTGCAGTAGATTTTTCGCTTATACTCTCAAAAGTCTTTTTATCGAGTCTTCATTTGTTTAGAATCATTTCTATTCATGTGGGGGATTGTTGGAACTCAATTCTAATACAAATCTTAAAATTGTAGTTTGTTTGAATGAGAAATGTTTTGTCCTAAGATTATTGCTCTAATAGCACAAAATGGACAGTGTGGAGAAGTCTAACAAGGTTAGTAACCTTAGACAAGTGTAGAGAAATGTGAACTCATACTAAACCAAGTGCGCACACCAAGTTGAGTCGATGTGAACTCGGACTTGAGTTCGGTTTAGATAACGATTCAGGTATATGGATCATGGTCCAACAATCTATATTTTATATCAAAACTTTATTTATGTAATTGATCACTACATAAATGAAAAATTGATTAAAAATAAATAAATCTTTTGGAGAATAAAATTTGGTCAAAATCTATTAATTCTTGTTAAGAATTAGTCTTGGTCACCAAACTAAAAACTCTCTTAATTTTGTGGTTAATGCCAAAAGTTAATGCAGTATTTATCTCCACTAAGACCAAAAATGTTTTTGACATTTTGTTACGCTATATAATGCTTTCTCTCATTCCACTAAAAACAACGTGAGCTATAACAATCTCTTCCACTTCTTTTCTTTTTTTTTCTATTTACCAATGAGAGTACACATAGAATGAAAGTTTGCTAGGCTTCTTATTCAAGTGATGTGAATAGAAAAAAATGCAGTTTTATCATGTGACTCTAATCGTCATACAACCGTCATACTACGGTGCGATTTTTGAATTAAGAAAAGAGATTTCTAAGTCTTGACTCTGCAAAAACTCGTTGTCCATTTCGTTTGATTCATAATATTTCTGTATTTATTCAATGTTCTTTAGAATCTATCTTATAATTATTCAGATTGTGCCTCTTTATAAATTAAGGTCCTACAGTTATTACTACTAACAGTTACTGATTACCCCTAGCTGTTAAGTTGCATGTTAGCACGTTATGGGCAAAGGCAATGTCCATCAAACAAAAATTGCTGGTTGAAATTAGATGCATATTAGCAACTATCAATTAAGATAGATACTAGTTTGTGAGGCGTACATTCATATAAAGTGTATCATATATCATACTTGCATAAAGAAAATAACAAGTTTTTTGAAGGTCAAATGTAAAAGATTATTACTTTTAACAGTGTCTGATTACCTTAGCTGTTAAGTTGCAAGTTAGCATGCTAAGGGCAAGGGTAATGTCCATCAACTAACATTGTGAGTCTTTGAAATGTGATAATTATTATCAACTACAGATAGCTGCTAGGTTGGGAGAAATACATTCATTTTCAGTGTGCCCCGTGTCAAAGCTTATTTAAAGAACATTACTAACCTTGCATTCTTCGTCTAACTCTCTTGCATGTGCTGGGTTCACATAGTAACGTACGACTTTGGGTAAAGATGGTGGGACGTTGAGCTCTTCCTCTTCTTCAGCTTGGGGGTTGTTACACCCAGACTCTGATTCACTGTCAGACTCGATCAGATCTCATAATTTTTCTTCACTATGAGCATTCGTACAACGACAAACTGGTCAAAACTGCCGGAGAATGAAGGGTTCTCAGCTTAGGATATGATCTTCCCAAACGTTGTGTTTCGCATGAAATCTACTTCTTCCGGATCTAGAGCATCCATTATGGATTCAATCCTCTTCGATTTGTGGTAAACATTAATCTTTTCGCCGACGGGATCTTCACCGGCTACAAACATGTGTTATGGCAAAAGCATATGATTCATAATGCCGATTGCTAAGATTTCTTGGTTTGTGCAAAGAAGAAAATATATTGTTCTTTGGTTTATGAAAAAAGATGATTGAGAGGGTGTGACTTTTCTTTAAAAATGAACTATTGAACTTTGTAAATGACGAATTTTATGTTTGCCCTCTATTTCTTTAAGGGAAAATCTCTTAAACAGACTTTTCAAAAAAAAAATTGTCATAAAAATAGACTTCAAAAAAATGATCAAAATACATTTTTTATTTTAAAATTTTTAATATTTTAATACTTTTTTTTTAATTTTAAACCTCACATCCAAAACTCTACTTCATAACTCTAAATTCTAATTCTAGATTAGTTAAAGAAGGTTGGGTTCATGACAGCGACCTAAAGTTGTGTATTTTACAAATCTTTAGCTGGGTAGCCTCTGTTTCCAGGGGCGAGTGAAGTCGACCAACTAGTCAAGATTATTAAGGTACTTCGCCTTGGTCATTGATCATATGGAATGTAGAGGCTCCATTTCCATAAAATGATTTACATTTACCATTTTGATGGTGTATTTACTTATAGGTTCTTGGAACACCAACATGAGAGAAAATCAAATGTATAAATCCAAACTACACTGAATTCAAATTCCCTCAGATAAAGTCTCATCCTTTGCACAAATTAAGCATCACCAGTTTCTCAACTTTTTCCATATTCGTTCGAGCCCAACTAATTGAAAAAAAGACTGTTGGTTGGTTGGTTCAGAAGATATTTCATAATCGTACACCTCCAGAAGCTGTAGACCTTGCCTCAAGACTTCTCCAATATTCTCCAACCTCAGCTCAACCGTTGTAAGTCCAATAAGTCTTTATACTCTTTTCACAGCACATATGCAGTATTATAATTGGTTGATTCGATAACTTGTTGGTTGTAGATGCAATACTATAGAAAAAAAAAATTTATTAAAGTGTCTGTTGCTTGAATTGTAGAGCTTAAAGGAGCAAGCTTAGAGCTGTTGTCCAAGCTTATATCTGACCACGCCCGAAAGCAATGTTCCTTCCTCGGTGGTCTCTAAATGACTTAAAATCTCTATATAAAGATGTGTGTGTGTGTGTGTTCACAAACATGCATATGGTGATCGATTAAGTAATGGAGTTAACCTTTGTCAAGAGTATTATTATTAACTTTCATATTTTTATGAATGTATCTCTGTCATTTAGTCTCTTGCCACGGCCCCCCACATAATCTGGATGATAGACATTTTTTATTATTAAAAAAAAAACTTTGTACTCTTATATAAATGAATGATTAGTGTATAAATGGGCTAAAATTCGCGTGGGAGTTACTACGTGCTTCTCTTGATCGTCACTTGGAGAATTTCTTTCTCGTGTCTTTAGAACTTTGGCATAATTCATCATTGTCCATTTCAAATGACCATATTTTTCTTTCAAATTTCCAATTTCCGCTTATCAACTTTTCCAAATAATAAAGATTGCAACAATTAATTAAATCACCATTAAAGAGACCAACTTGATAAGGAAAAAAGAGGGATGAAAAAGATGAAGACATATACAAAAAATTATACTTAACTATGATCTTAATTACACTAGAAATAAATTGGATTCGAAATTAAGGTAAACCGAGTTTAATTCAACATTAAATTAAATATGGTTTATACAAACCCAGATTTTCGACAAAAAAATCTGCCACAAATTTTAGTTGGATATGTAACTATGCCACAAGAAAATAAATCAAACATAAAAAATAAGTTGAACACAAAAATCTACCATAAGAAAATAAATCGAACATAAGAAATAAGTCGAACACAAAAATCTACTATTTATAACAAATATGCTACCTCATTCGATAGATTTATTCCTAAAAAATGTTATCTATTCACATCGAACAATTAACTCTGCCTTGGAAAAAAATCTGACGTTTCTAAAAACAGTCTACCACCTCTTTAATAGTAGATTTTTTTTTTCTAACCAGATTTTACATACATACTTATTTTTTGATAGATTTTTTTTTTGAAAATAAATATGCCAACGATCAAATACTAAGATCAGTTTGATAATGTTTTTGTTTTGTTATAATTATGGATAAGGGAAATTTCAAACAAAAAAAATATTCTATTAATTTTTTTAAAATATGAGTCATTGTGGTAATAAAAAATTAATTTGTATCATTTTAGTAAACTTCCCATTATTATATAAAACTTAAAAAGATTATTTTGGATTTTCAAACTATTTTTTTAAAAGTAAAAAATGATAAAAAGAATTTGGAATTGAAAATAAAAATTGAAGTTATTTTTTTAAATTTATATATATATATATATATATATATATATATATATATAAAGTGATAATACAAAAGTATTTTATCTCTTTAATAAAACTTTTTAGGGAATTTGCATCGTATGACGCAAAATAAAATTATAATTTACTATCTAACAAATTGACCTAACTTCCACACATACACCGTATATTTTATACAATTATACCCGTGTCTGTAAGCGGTGCAACCTGCAACAAAAATTAAATAAATTAATTATTGGTTAATGTAAGACAATAGATCGTGGCTTCACAGTTCTCACACATCACTCTCTAATAATTTTTATTTGGTAAAACAAGGGAAGGTGAATAGTTTCATTGAGGGAGACTGTGATGCCATCGATAGCTTCCCCGGCGAAGTTTTGTTGAGAAGACCGTTTTCGAAAGTTTGATCAATGATGAAAAGGAGAAGAGTCTCGGATTCCGAAGATGACAACCGTTTGACAATGATGGAATCGGAGAGGCGACATCATGAGTTAATGCTTGCGGCGGACCTGTAAATCTGTAGTTGTGTCATAAAAAAAAGATGATGGCTCGTCAACTTTATATGGTGGTGAAGAATAATGATGGTAGATCAGTAATTAATACCACCATGTCTGCAAAAAAAGGGATATGAAGAAGATGAAGTCGTAGACTATACTATATTCAGTGAAAATAAATAATAGTATAGTACGTATTATTCACTGCAGTTATTTAAGTAAAGTTTCTATACTTTTAGATAGTCTTATGTTCTCTATGTTTTTCTATATTATTTTCTTTTAAAGAGAACAATATGTCTTGCCTTCCAATTTGATACTTTTGTTATCTTCCATTTGTATGATTTACGAATTATATTTGTCATTTCCTTAAGTATATCCACACAAATGATTTTGCTTCACAAGTCTATTCTACTTTCCATTTTATATAGTATAGTTTAATATTATAAAATATTATATATTATTTCAAATTTTTATTTAAAAAAAATATTATAACTACATATTGTAGTTTATATTTGTGCTTGGGTTTAGTAGTTGGGGTTTAGGGTTTAGTATTTAGGGGTTGGGGTTATGGTTAGGTTGGAGTAATGTTTAGTATTTGAGGGTTGTGTGTGGTACCATCAACTCCATCACCTATATTATTTAGTGATGCAAGTTGTTCTTCCCCTTATTATATTTTCCACCAAGAGAACTTAGCCTTTGAATATTATGTTCATGATCGCCAATTATTCCACTAGTCTCAAATAGAACAATTTTGGAATCATGTAGTTTTATACTACTTTAGTGGTATGGAAAAGAATATTCAAGAACTTCCAAATCATGTTTGTGTTTGGGTGTAATAATTGGAGTTTATGGTTTAATATTTAAGAGTTGGGGTTATAGTTGGAGTTGGAGTTGGAGTAATGTTTAGTATTTAAGGGTTGTGTGTGTAACCATCAGCTGCATCTCCTATACTATTATACTATTTTGGTGATAAAAGTTGTTATTTCCCTTATCAATAATTCCACCAGTAGAAATGAATATAATGTTCATGACCATTAATTTCTATTCCATCAGTCTCAAATAGAATAGTTTTGGGACCAAGGTTAGCGGTTTGAAATAGAACATTCAGGAACTTTCAAATCAAGTTTGTGTCTTTTAGTTCGTTTGTGCTTCTCAATTCATATCAGGTATAGTCAATGATGTTTCAGAGATTCAAAACTCATGTCATTCATCATCTAAAATGACACCATCAACTTCATCACATGTATGTAATACATATGTAGTAACTAAGATTGTAACGTGGATGGTTGTGCGTGTTTTTATGGTGAATAGTGCTTATTAATTCTTGTTCATATTTTTTTTTGTATACGTCATCCCTTATCTTTTTTTTTAACTGAATACTTGTATATGAGAAGGGTATCACCGGCTAACATATGACACAAATGCTAGTTTGTTAATTATGTCAAAATCATTGCTTCCAAAATATGTTAGATAGCAAATAAACCCAACTTTTTAGTCATTTTTTTTCTTGTGTGGTCAAAAACCTATTTTATAGTTCGATTCATGGAATACAATATAGATTTATTAGCTTCTGGAAGAAATTCCCTAATCAGCTATTTTTATGAGAATTCTGAAGAAATGAAACATGTTTTACAAATATACCTCAAACCAAGACTCAAACTCAAGCATAACCAAATTAAACCAAACCAAGTGGAAAGAATGAAAATGATTATTCATGACTTTACAAGATCAATTAAGTTCTGCTCAAACTTGTTGATATAACCATCAGCAAAACCAGAGTCACTCAAAACACATCTCCATTTCTCATGATTCTTCCTCACTTTCTCACCAACCTCACTACCTTCACCCATCACACTCTTCACAGCATCCTCCAAGCTCCGCCGCGAAAACCACCCATTCTCTCCCCTCTCAACCTCCACCGCCACCTCCATCTCCTCTGTCATCAGCCTCGCGTTCAATATCTGTTCACCATGCTGCGGCACCAAAACCATCTGACAATCACTCATCAAAGACTCCCACATCGAACCAAACCCACAATGGCTAACAAAACACCCCACTGAAGGATGGTTCAACACCAACGGTTGCTGAACCCAACCTCCGTACACAACGCCACGTCCACGAACCCTCTCTTGGAACCCTTCAGGTAACGCTTCCTCCACCGTTGACACACCCGAAGGAGGCTTAATCGCCACAAGAAATGGTAAACCGG
The DNA here is from genome assembly GCA_905132765.1 of Moricandia arvensis. NCBI lineage: Eukaryota > Viridiplantae > Streptophyta > Magnoliopsida > Brassicales > Brassicaceae > Moricandia > Moricandia arvensis. The sequence goes on along the minus strand of CAJHQP010005252.1, from coordinate 36,730 downwards.
TTGCTTCAAGCCCTAAACAGAGTTCTTGAAACTGATCTATCTTGTCTACAACGGGTTGGCTACCGAAAGCGCAGAACACGACAGAACCAGGATTGAATTTGTCTAGCCAATCCGCCCATCGAGGCTCTAAGGAAGGCTTATCCGTTTCGTCAACGGGGAGTACCGGTCCGGTTAGGTAAACCGGTCTGTTGTATTGGCTTCCGATGTAATCGCAGTACTTGCCTTCCGTCTCACGGCAAGTCCTTATAGCGATCGCGTCGCAGTTTCTCATGGCAGTGACTTTCCCATCGAAGAACGAACCAATACCCTCGTGCCTCCTCCATACGAAGCTTAGGGTTTTTGCTTCGTGCGCAAGTAACAAGACTTTTGAAGATGGGTAACCTAGAGGCGGCTTAGCTAACTCCTCCGCTGACATTTCCTTCCCATCAATGATCTCTCGCTCCGCAGCAGGGACAAGAGTTAGTGCGACTGATGCAGCGCTCACTGTATTGAAGCAAACGGTTTTAGCACCGACCGGTTTAGCGATTTCAGGTATCCAATCAGCGGAATCGTAGAAAACCAAATCCGGTTTGTTTGTACGCAGAATGGTCTCCACCTCGGGGCGGGTTTGGTTCATTGCAACTGCAAGCAGATGGGTCAAGTAAAAGGGGACGTCGGAGTTGGTCTCAGCACCGGAAGGGAGCCCTTTGACATGAGGAACTGAGATGGTGTGGAAAGTGATGAGATTTGGGTAGAGGTTAAGAGGTTTGACCTGGTTTAGAGCTTTCTTGGGAAGCAAGAAAAGGATCTTGTGTCCTTTCTCTGCAAGCTTGTTGGAGAGGTGAAGAAACGCAGTCATATGGCCAAATGCTAACCACGGATACATTATAATGCTCATGCTTGACGGTCCATTGGTTCCAAAATCACCCATTGATTTGTCTTTTCTTCTAGCTTTTTTGTACTTTCTTTTACTTAAAAGAAAATAAATTTCTTCCTATGTGTTTGCGTGTTTTGGACTTAAATAAATACACGAACCACGGATTGGTGGGTTGTTCCTGGTTGTGTCTAATAGCCAACGAAGTGACTCGGCAAGTATAGCTGCCGGGTAAGTGGTAAGTGCAAACACGAGATGGTGTCGTGTCAGCAAACAAAAAGACAAGACCAAACTTGATGTGTTGTGGCCTTGGGCTTCGAAGACTCAGCCCATTTTAATTAATGGCCTTTTTTTCTTAATGTCGACTACACAAATATTTTAGTTTTGAAGTTATTGTTAAACGCCAACAATTTGTTATTGTAAGTTTTTTGTGCAACGAGTTATTGTAGTGTAAAACGTACATGTGTTAATCCGGTGTTGTTACGGTTTGACTCTCAGACTGTAACCCTCGGACTCAATTTACCGTACTATTCTTTATGTTAATCTATAAATTGTTTGCTTCTTTAGATACCTTAAACCATTCCAGTTAAGAAACTATATCCTCCATAGAAAAGCATAAAAATGGTAGACACCATGCACGGTAGGATCCAAGCTCTAGTATCAATGATTCTGATCGTGACACTATGTGCCAGTATTCTATTACAGCCGGGCTTGGCCGAGGTGCAAGTGACACCTCAATTTAGTTCCATTCCTGGATCCCCTATAGATCTCACAAAATGTTGGTCATCTCTCTTAAGTGTTGAAGGTTGCGTAATTGACATCTACAAATTTGCTGTAACCGGTAAGTTTGGGAATATTAAACCGGCGTGTTGCAAGGCGTTTACGGATATGGATGATAAGTGTTGGCCAAAAATGTTTCCCTTGAGCCCGTTCTTTCCTCCTCTTCTCAAGAGTAGTTGTTCTCGTATCAACGGAGCTGTTCTATCACACACGATGCCTCAACAAGTCCCTACCATTCCTGGGTTTTCTCTTCCCGGTTCTCCGGTCGATCTCACAAAATGTTGGTCATCACTTACCAGTGTTCAAGGTTGTGTAACTGAAATCTACAAATCAGTTTTTACCGGAAAGTTCGACAATGTTGGACCAATGTGTTGTAAGGCAGCTTCGACTGTGGATGCAAAATGCTGGCCACGTATGTTTCCACTAAATCCATTCTTCCCTCGTCTTCTCAAAGAAAGTTGTTCTCGCATCATCAATGCAGCAGCACCTACGCACAAGTGAAGTTAGTAATAGAAGGAATAATGGAAAATGCTTTTGGGTTAAGTTACTTACAGCTTCTACTTCATATTTCAATAGTTTATGTATTCCAATGAAATTTTCTATTTTTTAAACAACTAATTCAAAAACTATATATTGTCAAATACTCAAACCATAGATCATCACATTCTGATCGAGCAGTCTTAGATCTTCCTTCCACCAAGACTAATGCTGACTCTAGTTGTATGCTTATAGAACCTATCACGTTCAAGTAAAATCGTGACAAGAGCCATATAAAACGATGTGGGATAATTTCATACCGAAAATAAACCTTACAAGTACTTTCTTGTGGTGGAAGATTGCGTAAGATACTAATTATATAGTAACTAAAATAATCTTGATATATTTAGTAGCTTAAACTGATCAAGTATCTTTACTTTAGCCAAAAATATAAACTTTTATAATTTTAAACTCAATAATTGATGGCAGCTTATCTCTAAACCCATTCCAAAATAGGCGTTGTATGCCGTTTAGGGCAAAGGAAACACATATTTTTCTAGTTAATTATGTTATTACAAACTATAAGAAACGTTATATAGACGATATTACAGCCGATAATTTTGTTTCTTTTATAAGGACTCACACATGACCGCATCAACTTGGGCCGTCGTATGAAATTTATTCTTATGGTACCCTTTGCATTATGCTGGAGATTTTTTGTAAGCTATTTTTCTAATTTTAGTATAATTTGTCTTTGTTGAGAATTGAAACTGAAACCTTATAATGTTAAAACATTAATGAACCATTTGTCAAATCACTTGACTAAGGGAACTTCCACAAAAACGGTATTCTTTAGTAAAATTTAGTAAAAGGTGAAAGAATAGTTTTCTAATTTATGTTTTTTTTGGCCAAAATTATGTTTTGTACATATACTACGTAATACAGGAGATGGATTATGTAAACCGAACAGTCCATCTAATTAACCGTTGTTTTTTATTTATTTCTATTTTTGTGTTTGAACTGAACCTAATGCTCGTGAGAAAATAAATTGATATGAATTCTGTAGATCCATATTTTGAGTGAAAATTGTTATATCCATTTGCTTGGTGTCAAGATATCAGTTTTACGTGGCGTCTCTACTTTGGTGAAAACCTTGCAACTTGTCTCACCCATTGAAGAGAAACTCAGTGAAGATTTTCATAGCCAACGGGATAAATGTTTGCTGCTATAGTTGGGTTATGGTGTGGCCATCCTGATAGAAACCTGAGGCCGTCTATAATAGAAGCCATCCATGTCCAGAACTTAGAGTCGACATTACCTAACTTTCTCAGAATATACCAGCTAAGATATACTGTTAATGCAAAGATGACAACACAATAAAGTAATGCAAAAGATAAATCATAGACAAGAAAGTATAAGCAAATACCTATACTTTATTAGAAATCTCTTAAACAATTTATTTACAAGATCAGCTTAATTCAGCTTTTATACGTCTTTTGTTAGCACCCAAACACACGTTACTGAAATATTTCTAATCTATCCAACCTTGTATCTTATTTGCTTGATACGTCAAGAACTGCTTCAAAACGACCAAGAACACTTCTTAGAGCTTCTCTCTCTCTATATAAACTTAGTCTTTGTGTCTATCTCAATACAGAAGATCCATACCTATTTTATAGTTATTCTCTATGTTCCCAAAACCCTTGTCCAAGGAACCCATGAATATGAATATCTTCCATATCAATAAATGCAACTTTTCTTTTTTGAAATGCACTTATTCCTCTTCCTTTAAGTCATAAACTTGCTCATCAAGTTTATTCCTCTTGCTTTTTCTCCAAGATACACACTTGCTCTCCAAGTCTACACGACTCCAGCTCAACATCTAGATTCCACATGGTCTTCACCACTCAACATGTCGTATGTGTCATCGACTATTTCAAGGCAGATTATTGACATTTACAAGTTGTTGCTTGCAGCTTCATATACCCCCTTAATTTTTTAAATACTTGACATTTTAGAGATTTGGTGAGGTTTTTCATAGTCAACAAACTAAATGTTTGTTGCTATAGTTGGTTATGGTGTGGCTGTCTGATAGAAATTTGAGTCCATCTAAAAGAGAAGCCATCCATGTCTTGAACTTAGAGTATACATTTCCTAACCTTCCCAGAAGATGCCAGTTCAAAAGTACTATTTCCGTTTTTTAATATTTGACATATTAGAGAAATTTTTTTCCAAATTAGATGGACCATGTTAGTTTGCATGTCGCGGTGACATGCGACTTCGAACAAAATGTATTCGTTTTGTTATTGCAGGTTTTGCGACTTGCTACATGCGACTGCAACCTGAGACCAAGTTTGTTTGTTTTGTTGTCGCAGGTTCATGCGATACGCGACCAGTCGCAGGTCGCATAAACTTTTATTTTTCATTTGTTAATTTTTATTGACTTAGAATCTGACTAGCGACTGGTTGTGATTACTCGCACCACATCAAAATGAAAACAAAAACTTGCGACTATCGACCTAATCGCGCGATCAATCTTGCGACAATTAAACGAACAACAACATGTGACATGCGACTAATTGCAGGTCGCAATCACAAGTCAATGTAACATGCAAATGAAGTATTCAATTTTCACTGCAAAGACATTTAACTGTCTATATTATATGACTATTTATATTATGCAGTAAGATTTATCATTGGTAAATTATGCTTAAGTGAATAATTAATGATATTTTATCTTAAAAATGTAATATATATGCTGACAATACTAAAATATCATCTATTAAAAATAGAGAGAACATTACATTTCACTTTTTCCCTCTCAATTAGGTAAAGTAGGGGTTCATTAACCTTCTCAAGTTGTCAAGTTGGTAGCTAAATCTGAATATGGTACACAATTCAAGCAAAATCTTGTAAAACTTATGTACCTTGTTTGTAATTTTTTATTTGCCAAATATGTGAATTTTATATAAATATGATTAGAAGAATTTGTATGTAATACAAAAGTTGTTAGTCTATATATAGTCTAAAGGAGAGATTGCCTAGTATAAATCACTCATACTTTAGCGAAGATTGCATTAGGCTTTCGATTGCCCGGAATATGATCTCTAATGAATCAGTCAATGATATTAAGATCGTGGTTGGTGTTGTTGCAGTGCTGTTATGGAGACGTTGATTCCACTAAAACCAAATATTTTAGATGGTGCCTTCTCCAGCTATTCTCTTGAGGAGCTTTCGGGTGACATCTCTATAACATTTTTTGACAAATGAATTTTCTATATGTTGCTCATCCATCAATTTTAATGCAGATAACTACAAAATATCTCTGTCCAAAAATGCGGCTGAATAGCCGCAAATGTAACCACAAAAACGCTACTCGAGAGCCAAGCGTTTCGATTTTGGCCAAATCGCTTTGAAAAATCGGCTGATAAATAACTGATAGCTAATCAAGTTAAGCGCTATTAATCGGATTAGTTACCGATTAATTTTAAAATTTTATAAAGTTGAGGCCCAACCAAATGGGCTATGATTAACTCCAAACTGGAATGACCATAATTGACAGAAGAAACATGCTTATTTATAGTGTTTGTGTATGTTCTCTGCTTCCCCCGTGATGTGGGGTTTTAGAAATCAACGTGTCTTTTATTTAATATCTCAGTGTCTCTTTTATTTTTATATTGTTTAAATTTATAAATTCTGTGAATTATTAAGCTTTATGTGGCCTATATATTTGTGAAAAGGAAATGATAAAGGATTTATGAAAAATTGATTGTTTGGAATGTTGGCATAAAACTTTTTATAAGCAATTTAAGTTATTTTATATTTTTTATTACTAGGTTTGAAATGTAATAGATAAAATTATATGTTTGTGATCTAATTTGGTATGTATTTATAAATTTATAACTTTAGTACCACATATATTTTACATATAAACATGTATTATATATATATATATATATATATGTTTTATTATACATACAAATAAGGTATTATACATATAAAAGTATAAAAAATTCCTCCTCGCGTACTCCTCAAGTTTTTCCCGCTTTTCTAATAAATCGTTAGGCTTTAGTGTGCTGCACGCTTAACGCCTAGCGAGTTTCTTAACAATGCAAAATATCTTTACTAAATTTATAATATTATATACACCACAAGAAAAAGACGAAATCTGACAGCCGTATTCATCGGAATTCCGCCTGAATAACAAAATTCCGATGAAAGTTGTCGTCGGAAAAAAAAATCGTCGGAAATTCCTCTCAAATTCTGACGAGAATCCGACTGATACCAACAAAAAACTTTCTGACAGAAGACCGGCGATAGAACATTTCATCAGTAATTTGTCAGAAACTATTCTAACAGAAATAGGCATCAGAAATCCATTCCAACGAAAATATATCTGTCGGAAATTTCTGACAACATGTCGTGCTCGTCGGAAATTTCCGACGAACATATATCCGTCGGACATTTTCGACGAATATTCTTCCATCAAAATTTTTTGTCGAAAATTTTTGATGACAGAATATTCGTTGAAAATGTCCGATGGATATATGTTAGTCAGAATCTTATTATTATCAATTTCAAATTTTTTTATAAATTTATATTTTAGAATAAGTTTTAAATAAATCCATAAAACTGAAATTAAAACAAATATCAAAGAAATAAGTTTTACATAAATTAAAATAACATTTTAATGTTTTAAATTTAAAATAAAAATAAAATTAAAATTCATCAGGAAACAAACGCTTCATCTTCTTCTTTATATATTGATTGGACTTCTTTTGATCCGCACAGTAAGAATTGTAGCGTTATGCGTCTCTAACGCTACAATCCGTTCATCCTTGTTATGCAGCTGCTTTATAATCACAGGATCACCATACGGAACTTGGGAAGAAGGACACGAAGAGGCACGACGAGCCAAACCGACCAGACGCCCTTTCTTCCCTGGAACCGCCTATAAAAAGTCAAATAAAATAAATATTAGTAAAAAATTAAAATAATATTGAAATGAAAAATTAAAAAATTTACATGTTCCACCAGTTCGTTTATTCGAAGTCGAGAAAAGTTGGTGGACCTGCGGTGGAATCGTCTTCAAAGATTGGTTGAGAAGCTAGAAATGCTTCTTTTTGGGTTTGCACCAACTCTATGACCTCTCTGCTAACGGGATCCTAACTTTCACCCGTCTTCTTCTTAGTGTACACCTCCCTCATGATGTCGAGATGATCAACGAGATTACCTTCATTTGCTTCAACCTTTAAAAAAATTGATCAATAAATATATAAAGATTAATTTTTAAAAATATAGAGAACTTATATATATAGAACTTACAAGTTGATATTCCTTAGTAGACCTACTGCAAGCCCCGAGGTAAAGAACAAAATGACCTTTCCGCCACGATCGCTGTTGCGGTTGGCTGAGTTTCTGAGGGATTTATCTTAGTCGTCTGGTTCTCCCAATGCACCTGCAAATCTTGCCAAACTATGCCGTTCATATGCTTCGGTGTCTTGCCCTTTAGCAATAGCTTGTTCCACTCATAGATCTAATTCGTATAAGACTCCATGGCCTTCTCGTGAAAGTCCTCACAAACAGTTGTTGTATGTCCAGACTCCCACGTGAATTTTTTCTGCAAAAAGCGAAATAAATAAATATATAATAAAAAAATTTAGAACGTTACCGCAAAATTACGGAACCACAACTCGTGTTCGTTGTTAGGCATCACATTGTAGTTCTGATATCCTCTGCGGAGCATGAAATATATCATTTGATTAATGCAGCTAATGCAATTGTTCGACTTGTTGAACCTTAAAAAAAAAGTTAAAATGAAATAAAAAATAAACAAAAATTATGTAAGAAATAAAAGGAGAAAACTTACCACGTATTGTTTCCGTGTGGATGGGGATGGAGCACCTGGAGATGCTCTCGGCCTGGTTGTAGAACCAATACCTCAATCAGCATGCTACCATGCTCATATTGAGCATTTGGATCTAGAGGTGGAACCTGAGGAGGAGCTGGAGGAGGAATAGAAGGGACTAAGTTTTGCTCGTATGATGATTCTGATGCACGTGAAATACTCCTGGTATGAAGTCGGCCTCGAGGTGCGGAATGTCGTAATGGCCTAGTAGAATCCTGAGACCTACGATAGAAAATAACAATTGCTAGACAAAATTCTGTAAAAAATGTTTATAACTATATAAAAAGGTTATATATATATATATAATAATTTATTTATTTTTTATAATTCCAAACTCTAATTTATAACTTTGTAAACCGTTTTTAATATATATTTAGGTTTTTAATAATACTAATAATTTTATAAAACGTTATATATATATATATGTATATATTGAAAAAAAAAAACGTTTTTATTATATACATTAATTGTTCCAACAAATCTTTCCCACTAATTGGTTTTGGTGGACTGTCAAACATCTTCTTGTTCTTCATAAACAAAGTCTTGTTCCTACGGTATGGATGATCGGGTGGTAGAAATTTTATGTGACAGTCAAACCAACACGTTTTTCTTACGTGTTATAGTTGGAAAGCATCTGTGTTATCTTAAAATATGGACATGATAACCTCCCATGTGTTGTCCATCCAGATAACATCTCATATACTGGAAAATTATTTATTGTTCACATAAGTATTGCCCGCCTCTGAAAGGTTTCTTCGCACGAAACATCATATGTTTCAGCACCATGCGCGCATAGTTGTTGCAACTCATATATCAGTGGCTGAAGAAATACATCAAGTGATCTCTTAAGATGCTCTGGCCCATGGACGAGAATGGAGAGAAACAAAAATTCTCGTCGCATGCACAAAATGGGCGTCAAGTTGTACGGCGTCGCAATCACTGACCATGGAGAATATTGTCTTTCATGCTTTCCAAACAGACTAAAACCATCAGTACATAATCCAAGATAGACATTTCTTTTCTCATGGGAAAATTCTTGATATGTTGATTGGAAATGTTTCCAAGCTTTTGCATCTGAAGGATATCTAATCTGACCATCTGTGGAGTGCTATGCATGCCATCTCATTGGTTGGGTTGTGTGTTAAGACGGATATAACCTCTTCAATCTTTCCGTCAAAGGCAAATACCACATCCTCTTGAATGGTACTGAAACTCTTCCCCTCGTTTCCTGATAGCGAGGTTTCCCACAAAATTTGCATTTATCCTGGTTCTCATCCAATAAATCATGCAGTTGTCGATGCATACATCTGTCACATGATACAGTAAACCAAGACCCGCTACCAGTTTCTGAACCTCTTAGTATGAACTCGGTGCTAGATTATCCTCTGGTAGAATACCTCTAATAAAATCATCAATCGTATCTACGCATTCTTCAGTCAAATTATAATGTGCTTAATACCATCAATCTAGTTGCAGATGATAAGGGTGAATGACCATTTCTACGATCTTTATACAAAAGTTGTTTTCATGCATCCAACATGTCAAAAAATCTCCTAGATTCTGCATTGGGATCTTCCCCTTATAATGATCATTTACCACCTGTTCAGTACCTACACCATAATATACATCCATTCTTTGTTCTTCTAACCTAACAACGTACTGAGGTTCGCTAATACTATCATATTCATAACCAGTTTCTCCATGAAGATATCAAACCTTATAACTATGTGTAAACTCTCTCATATATAAATGAGTCCAAATATCTTATTCCTTTATAACCTTATTATTATTGCAGGAAGAGCATGGACATCGTAACATACCGATATTTGCTTCTGGTTATTTTTGAACAAGCCTCATAAATTCGCCAATACCTTTTCATGTATCCCTCTGTAAGCAAATTGGTGTTTGAATCAAAATGCGGTTTATTCATCCACGATCGATAACGATTTCCATAAGACCTGATTGTTTTTGGATTTGTAAAGAGTGAAGAGAGAATAAAGAGTGAATGAAGGAAATGTGGTGTGGGGAAATCATATTTATAGAGAAAAGTTTATGTCGACACTCCGCCGGATTTCCAATAAATATTTCAAAGTTCGTCGAAAATCCATCAGATATTTAAACGGTCAAAAGTTTTGTCGGAATTTTTTCAAAAATCGAAACGGTCAAAAATGTCAGTTGGAAATTCATTGGTAATTCGTCGAAGCCCACAACGCTCAAACGATTCGTCGGAAATTCGTTGAAAATTTCTTACGACTTTCCGACGAATATTAAAAATATAACTAATTTAAATTATCGCCTAACAAATATAATATTTCATCGAGATTGTGTCGGAATTTCAACGGAAATTTTCGATGACATGAAGTTTTTCGGTTTTTTGTCGAAAATTTTCGACGAACTACTGACGAACATGAAATATGTGTTTCGTCGGTATCTCGTCGGAAATCCGTCAAACAAAACCAATGAAGTTAATTTTCATCGCAATATAGTGTGTTTTCTTGTAGTAATATAGTGTCATTATTAATTATTATTTTCTTTTCGACAACTTGTCTTTGATTTTTTGTTTTCCAAATTACATATATACAAATAAATATTTATAAAATTTCTAATGTATTAATATTTATATATAAATTGATTTTTTTTTTAAAAAAATTCCCTAAAAATGAGACTCTTATTTTTAAAAGAGAATTGACCTCTATAGCCTAAGAAAAGGTTTTTGTTAGCTATTATGGGTTAGGTTAAACTGACCCAAATGTTTCATTATTAATGAAATAAACGACAAATATACTCACTCTCGGTGTTTCAACGCGTTATTATAGTGTAAACGTACATGTGTTAATTCGATGTTGTTACGTTTTGACTCTCAGACTGTAACCCTTGGACTTAATTAAGCATATTCATTTGTTATGTTATTCTACAAATTGTTTACTTCTTTAGTTACCTTAAAACCATTCCAGTTAAGAAACTATATCCTCCATAGAAAAGCATAAAAACAGTACACACCATGCAAGGTACGATCCAATCTCTAGTATCAATGATTCTGGTCGTGACACTATGTGCCACTATTCTATTACAGCCGAGCTTGGCCGAGGTGCAAGTAACACCTCAATTTACTTCCATTCCTGGCTCCCCTATAGATCTCACAAAATGTTGGTCATCTCTCTTAAGTGTTGAAGGTTGCGTAATTGACATCTACAAATTTGCTGTAACCGGTAAGTTTGGGAATATTAAACCGGCGTGTTGCAAGGCGTTTACGGATATGGATGATAAGTGTTGGCCAAAAATGTTTCCCTTGAACCCGTTCTTTCCTCCTCTTCTCAAGAATAGTTGCTCTCGTATCAACGGAGCTGTTCTATCACACACGATGCCTCATCAAGTCCCTACCGTTCCTGGGTTTTCTCTTACCGGTTCTCCGGTCGATATCACTAAATGTTGGTCATCACTTACCAGTGTTCAAGGTTGTGTAACTGAAATCTGCAAATCAGTTGTTACAGGAAAGTTCGAAAATGTTCGACCAATGTGTTGCAAGGCAGCTTCGACTGTGGATGCAAAATGCTGGCCACGTATGTTTCCACTAAATCCATTCTTCCCTCGTCTTCTCAAAGAAAGTTGTTCTCGCATCATCAATGCAGCAGCACCTACGCACAAGTGAAGTTAGTAATAGAAGGAATAATGAAAAATGCTTTTGGGTTAAGTTACTTTACTTCATGCTTTCAATAGTTTATGTATTCCAATGAAATTCTCTATTTATTAAAACAACTAATTCAAAAACTATATATTGTCAAAACTCAAACCATAGATCATCACATTCTGATCGAGCAGTCTTATATCCTCCTTCCACCAAGACTAAGGCTGACTCTGGCTGTATGCTTATAGAGCCTATTATGTTCAAGCAAAATCGTGACAGGAGCCATATAAACGATGTGGGATAGTTTCATATCGAAAATAAACCTTACAATTTTTTTGTGGAGGAAGATTGCTTAAGATACTAACTATATAGTAACTATCTTGCTATAATTAGTAGCTTAAACTGATCAAGTATCTTTACTTTGCCAAAAAATTAACTATTATAATTTTAAACTCAAGAATTGATGGGAGTTTATCTCTAAACCCATTCCAAAAATGAGGGTAAATTTATTTTGAAATACATTAATTTTATTTTTTTCTTAATAAATATAGGAGTAAAGGCCATAAGTTGATGGCATAAATTACTTTGAAATCTTATAATGACAATTATTTTGTGACAAAATAATTTTCCTGCTGTAATTTTTAAAATGAAACAGAAAGAGTAATAAATTCTTGAATGTTGATTATAGGTAATAAAATATCGATTTCCATAAGCACACGGTAAACAAAAATAAATAGGAGAAGATAAATGCGCACATAGTATATCACAAATACCCATCTAGTTTATATTAAAACTTCCTAACCACTTAGTTTGAATTGCTGTACCTATTCAAAGGTGGGTAATGATCTTCTTACAGAATGACTGAGCGATCGTAAGTTAAAGATTCGTCACCATCAGAAAATAGAAACCTTTGACTTTGAGGCTCCTTAGTTAATTACTTAATCCTAAATAGAGCTCTAATTGTTTGACCAAAACAAAAAGTAGAGCTTGACCAAAAACAAAATAGAGCTCTTAGGCCACCCGCAATGGGGGGGTTCTTAGCGGAATCCTTAGGAAAAATAATAATTAAATAATCAAAAAAGTTAAGGATTCATTCTAAAAAATCCTTATATAAGGATTGATCCTTATACTATTCACGACACGTGGCGGTCCGTGATTGGTTGATATTTTTTTTTTTTAATTTTTTTTTAAATCTGAAAAAAAAAATAATAATAATTAAAAAATTAAAAAACACTATTCCTAAGGACTCTAAGGGAGATCCACGGTTGCGGATGCCCTTATACCGAAGGGGAGAAAGTAACGAGTGAACTTTGATAAAATAAAAGAAATTTGCAGTGCAAGCTAGTCTTTTAGCTTTAGTAACGAGTAACATAATGATGATAATGGATAGAAAATGAAAAACCTAATTATATATTTCTCAATTAATCTGCTCTTGAAGATTCATTAATTTGCTAGACCAGTGGAACCAGTGGTAACGGTCGTAAAAAGTTATGATTACGGAGAAAATGTGCTAAGCGGTGGATTCATCAAAGAACTTCTTTGATGATTATTGATATTGGTAAGACCTTTAAAAAACTTCCAAAGGTTACATTATTTTTTTACTGTGAAAATATAATCCGAAGTCAAGTCCATCTTGTTATAACCGGGATAAGGCGAAGTGGAACTTTCTTAGGACAGACGAGTCCATACGATTCTTCAAGATCAACATCTTTTGCCTCCATTCCTTCTGGAAGCTTCCAATCGAAACGATAAAGAAGATTGATAAGAGTTAAGTGTACCAAAGCCAGACCCATACCCATACCAGGGCACATCCTCCTTCCACTACCAAACGGCAACAACTCAAAGTCTAGACCCTTATATTCGATCTCATTGTGCATGAACCTCTCAGGGATGAAAGCTTCTGGATCTTTCCAAACGTTTGGATTCCTATGAACAGCCCATACGTTGACATGGATCCATGTCTTCTTTGGAATGTCGTAACCTCCCATCTTCAGATCTTTTGAGGCCTCTCTTGGAACTAGAAGTGGCACAAGTGGGTTTATCCTAAATGTTTCTTTAATCACCATTTTGAGATACTCCATTTGCTCTATATCTTCTTCTGTAATATTATCTTTATTTTTTATAACTTGTCTCACCTCTGCTTGGACTTTCTTCAGAACTCTTGGGTTTGCAATCAAATGTGTCATCACCCATGTTATCGTGTGGCCAGAAGTGTCTATCCCAGCAATAAGAACATTCTGTAATGATCAATAAAACAAGATTAAGACTTATGCAACATGTACACAATGAAGTTAATCAATATTTAGAAGTTTCCATTACTTACAAGAAGAATTCCTTTGGTGTGGTTTCGTGTAAGTTGAAACTCCCCAAGTCCAGTCTCTCCCTTTTCCATTTTGAGGAGCAAGGCAATGATATCATCCGTAAGGCTCTCATCTTCTAGGTGACGCTTTATAGATTGATCGAAGAATGCATCCATTTCCTTAAAAACCTTCTCACATTTGCTATGTAACCCTGTGATCCTATCGATTAATCTACCAATGACCGGGAAGTAATCTGCTGCAGCAAAACTTCCTAACACCTCCATGGTTCCTTGAATGACTTCCTCATAAGTATTCTCGAGTTTGCTCCCTTTAAGATTCATCCCAAACCCGACTCTACAAATCACACTTCCAGACAATTTCATCAACTTATTGTTCAAGTTAACCGGGTTGGCCAGTGAAGCAGATTGCTTGATGAAGTCGACGAAGGAAGCAACTTCTTCTTCTCTTATATGCCGAAAAGATTTGACCCTTTTTGCGGTGTAGAGTTCAATAACCGTCATCTTCCGTACTTGCCTCCAATATTTGCTATAAGGAGAAAAGGCGAGGTCATTTAAATTGTATGAAACTCTTGCAGCATAAGTCAAATAAGGTCGGGAACAACAATCTGCGTCGAACGTCTTTAAGACATCCTTCACTGTCTCCGGACTTGACGCCACAACGGTAGACACGTCTCCGAGCTTGAGGGACATTAGAGATCCATATTTTGCAGATAACTTGAGCATGGAACGATGAGGTTTGGATCCTAATTGGTGCAAGTTGCCAATTATAGGAAGTCTTGGCGGTCCAGGAGGTAGATTTCTCTTTGTCTTTCTGGTGTTCTTTGCAACGAGTAGAGATGCAAAGAAGACGATTGCAACGATGATATACCACAAACTCATTTTGCTTCCTACACAAAAAGGCATAGTTATTCATTTGGTAAGCTTCACCGAAATATAAATAGCATATGTTAAGCGAATATATACACAACAAAGTAAGCATGTTCAGAACCAAAACAATCGAAGTTTCACTCCTGCCCTATGTCAGTACCATATTACATTTAAATATTCTTTACAATACTCAAAGAAGTGAAGAACACGTATATTTAAAATGGTAGAGAAATTAATAATTCGTTTCTGCTATATTGAAACATCTAAAAATATAGATAGAAAGACTGAGTTTGGTAAGATTGCCTTCAAGTCTTATTCGGTGCTGAAGATTTGAGAGAGAGAAAGATGACACTGAGAGGGGAAGTTGTATTTTACTTTTTGTTGTAGAATAATTGTGTTACACGCAGCAGGCAGTGGCAATATATTTATACAGCTTTGGCACTGAGAGGACGTTGTAATTTACATTAGCGTCCACCGGAAATTTATTGGACTATGTAAAATAAATTTGTTGAATAAATTACTCAATTATTGAATCAATATGATGGTAGTGTTGAAAAAGAGAACAAGAAAAAGAGAAAACAAATACGTTAATTAACTTGTGTTGAATAGATTCTAGAAGCTGAATGAGAAGAAAATTGGGCCAGTTTTAATGATGTAGTTATTTTTAATCAATCAAGTAGAGAGTGGAAATCAATCAACTTTCTGTAAAAAAAAAATAGAAATTATTGAGATTATTGAGATTTTCCCTTAATACAAGTGGTAACTTATAACTGATCATTGAGATTTTTAATTTTTATTAATTTAAAATCAATTAATGTTTTAAAAATAAATATAAAAGGATTTAAGCACAGTTCACATTATGTTCTCTACAATTATATATACTTACATATGAACAGAAATGTGTTATTGCAATGTACATCAAAAATATATATGTTAGACGTTCAATATTCAAGATTTGGAGATTTGATGGATTATATTCAAAGGAACACTTGAGAACTTTAAAATTATAAAATGTTTTACATATAAATCAAAGAGACCATTGTATAGTAGATAAGGTAATATGATGATTGAAAATGAATTCTAAGATAGATTCTTAATTCATTAATTATATGATTTATGATATTATTAGAGAAAAATAGAGATACTTGACAAAATAATGTAAGACAATTAAAGATATTAGTAATGCATGTTAAAATGTGATTAAAAATAAAGATATGATAACAAAAGAAAAAAAAGGCTGAAGACGTCAAATACGAAAAAATGCATAATATATGTTGAAAAAGTTAATGTAATAATTGCATATGTAAGTCCACTGACATTATCAGTTACTTTGCATCAAACTTATATAAACTTTGAGATTGAGGATTACTTTACATCAAAGTTAAATGAAGTGATATATAAGATAATACAATAATTATAAAGTGTTTTAAATATATATATTTTGGTTCACTGATCATGATTTTATTAATCATTTGATCAAAATCATGTAAAATAAATATTTGTAAAGACTTAGATCAATACTATTTAATTATCACTAAATTTCATGCTTATAAAAATATGGTATTGAGATTTTGTTTTTCAAACTATTTAGAGTTAAAATTTATTTTAATATTTTAATTATTATTCAAAATTTACAATATTATATACATAATATATATATTTTATACAATATTTACATCCGTGAATTTGCGGACATCCACCTAATTATATACAGTATAATCTTACAATTGAACTCATTAAAATATTTCCAAAATATGATATGCGGTAGTTAATGTGCGTTTAGGACAAATACAATTTGGATAACGCAAGAGCATTGTTAGTAATTTCAGTACTTTCAGTAATTAATTGTATGTAAGATATCCAGATTTTTAAAAATACACATGATACTTTATGATTTTTTGGATTAATACTTTTATGATGTGATTTACTCTACCATAAATCTTTTAATGATGTAGTTATTTTTGGATGGCTTCAAGTGGATTGAGGGGTTTTTCAGTTATGTTTTCATGATCTGTCATTCGGTTGGAGGTGGTTGGCGTGGGTTATGGATCAGACTCTCTCAGCTCGAATCTGCATGTACGGGTCAGAGTCGGTGTGCAGTGGTGGTGGTGGGCGTTCTCTCCTCCGTCTTGGTGTCTTGACGAGGAGTTACCTTCTTTTTCTCTCAAGTTGGAACTCAATGAATGTTATTCGTCAGGGTGTGCGTTGGTTTGACTATTATGGCAATGTCACGAGGTGTCTCTCGGCTGCGTGTGCATGTCCTCGAGCTTGCAGTGCATGGAGTTTTATGTACTCTGGTGTCTCCTTTTGTCCGGACCAACCCACAATTTTTGTCTGGCTGTGAATCCTTACTGGATTTTTCGCTCTCTTGGTGATGGGTTCTTGTTCCCGTTTATATTAGTCATTCTATCACCATTGAACTTCCTTTGGATTTGAAGAGTCATTCTCTTTTTTTCAGAGGTGAAATGTGAGGATATTTGGTGAGCATTGTGGGTCAGAAAAGCTCAAATTTAATTTTGTGACGGCGTGTTTTGGTCACCTCTATTCCAGTATTAGAGTTTGTCACTTGGCGTTCTTCGATATGAGATTTTTTTTTCATGGTTGTAGGTTCCTCATCACCAGTCATCACCAGTCAAGACTGCCTTGTTATCAATCCGCATTATACTCTGTTTTGGAGAGGGCGTGTCGGCATTAGGTCATTCAATTCAGTTATGGATTTCAGTGGCTTTGCTCTTTGTAAGCGTATAAAAGAATGGAGCATGATCAACAGTGGTGAAGAATGGGAGCTATGCTCCTTACCCGGATTAACTTCAACCAAGTAGCGAAGAACAAGTCTGATCCGGAGTTGTTGCCAAACAAATTGATTATGCGTATTTCTGAAACTTTGTTACGGACTAATGGTTATACTGATTTTTATTTCGAGTTCATTCTTTTCAAAAGAATGTGATATGGTGCAATAGTTTAATTTTCAAAAGAAGAAGGATCAAGACAATGGAATGAAAGAGACTTCTTCAACATCTTCCTTAACCATAACTTCATCCTAAGATCTTGTAATGAATATTATGTTCAAATTGGCTTATTGAATTAAGGATTTAAAAAATTCTAGATTTGAGTAAACTAAAGAAAATCCAAGATTTGCGTAAATCTTAAAAAAAATTGTTATAGGGTTTATAGATTTTTAAAAATATTTCAGAGTTTCTGAAAAAATCTTTTTATTTTTATTTATTTTAAGTTGTTATAATTTGATATTATTATTGTTTTATGAAATATATAAAATTATA
This sequence comes from Moricandia arvensis, assembly GCA_905132765.1. Taxonomy (NCBI): domain Eukaryota; kingdom Viridiplantae; phylum Streptophyta; class Magnoliopsida; order Brassicales; family Brassicaceae; genus Moricandia; species Moricandia arvensis. The sequence goes on along the minus strand of CAJHQP010005252.1, from coordinate 18,619 downwards.
AGAGTTTTTGAAAACTAATTATAAATATTTTTAATTTTTTATTTCATTTCAAACAATTTAATTTTCTTTTTAAAAATGTGAAGATTTCTTTTATTATTTTTTTTAAATATCAAATACCATCATAGGAAATGATATTTCAATTCATTGTTTTTACACTATAAAATATCATTAAAAATTCATCAAATCCATATTTTTCATTAAGTTAGAATTTGGAAAAAATTATAAGAATGACTAATCCAATAAATTTTTATATAGAATTTGAAATGGTAGATACAATAAGAGGAGATGTGAGAGAAAAAAAATGAAAGTCTCTCAAATCTTAGATCCAATAAGAGCCCTGAGTTTATCTATAAAATGTTTGTTTCTTTTTATATCAACTAGATCTATGGAAACAATTATTCAGACACATGCAAAAGTTTATAGAATAAAATTAAGAAGGTTGATGAAGTAATTCGCAAAAAAACAGTGATAAGATGAAAGAAAATGATAGGTGGACCGCCAAACGTGACATCAAAAACATATGCTTCTTCTGCATTGGGATATAGTAATTAATTGGAAACAAAACCTATATGATTTGCTTTTTCGCTTTGTTTGACGTTTCTCACATACCCTTCCAATTTCACCAAACTCACTACCTACGATCAAAGGCCTTTCTCAATCAAAGACCTTTTTCAATCAACGACCTTTTTCAATCATAGGCCCTTATTCCATAAAATAAAGCCCAAAACAACCATCTGAAAAGGCCACCAAAATCATTAAACTAAATATTGTAGGGCTTTACCCCGGATGGAGCCCTTCCAGAAATTCTCGAAGGCCCAAGACAAGCTTAGGCCCAGGAGGGGGTTTGGAAATAGTTTTCAACCAGCAATAGACGCGCCTCGGTTAGTACCTCATTAGCTGCGTCATTGCCCCAAGCGCAAAGATGAGCTGTAACAAGGGAATGTCTCTTTTATTTATAGTCAAACGAAACGTATCACCTTGTATACTGCTTCCGATGTGGGACGAAAGATTATCTGATCTGACCAAAAATGGGCCTGACTGTTGACAGCCCATCTATGCCTATTAAGCCCAGCCGATAGATGAGTTGGCACGCTGGAGAATCTGGAAAAGAAAAGGAGTTTCAAAATCAGACATCGTCTACTCCTCTTTGATCGAAATGCCACGTCGGCAATATCGCTCTTCTTCTTTGATCGGAATGCCACGTCATAGCCATTGTATCGTCTTGGACTCTTGGTCTCTCTCTTTCATTGTCCCGCCACGAAATTTGTTGGTGCGCAGAAGAAGAAGAAGGCATGGGAGAGAAGGTTGTACACTATTTGTGGGGGCTAGAAGCTCCTTTCTTCGCCATGGATTTGCCATTCACATGTATAGATTTGGTTTTGGTCGATAATCTGATGTCTTTACTTTAGATGAATGGTAGATTAGTCTTGTTCTTTAAATGTTGACTTCTTGTTTGTAATAAAAGCTCATCTTTTGATCTACCTGACGGGAAGTCTCGTGGTTATGTTGCTGAGATCTATGGTGCTCATTTTCAGCTTCCTGATCTTGGACCAATAGGTAAGGTACTCTGAGTCCTTTTAGATTCATAAGACCTGACTGTGTTTATAACATGCACCCCTGATAAGAATCTTTATCGTTGGATGTGTGAAGGTGCCAATGATCTTGCTTCACCAAGAGATTTTCTTGCACCAAAGGCATGGTTTGAGGAAGGACTAGGGCCTGACTACTCAATTGTTCACTCTTTATTGCTTAACAAGATTTCTCTCCATTCAATGTCGTCGCCTGGCATGGCAATTACGTGCCTTATAAGGTGAATCCAATAGTGTTTGTGGAGCATTAAGTTCATAAAAAGTTAACGAGATTTTGCTATGTGTTTATGGATAGACGGTTAAGAGGGAAGCTTAGCCTATATCTTTCTCAAGAAAAAGTCACTTTTGTTGCCTTCTCTTCTTACTCCTACTGAAAGATGTGGAATGTGAAATCCATATTTCACAGGCTAAAGCTGATGGGTTTCTCCCTGGTGGAGCAAGTCTTCACAGCGGTATGACACCTCATGGCCCTGATACAACCACATATGAGGTATCAACCCCATCTTATGAAGCAGACCTTCTGAGTTTTCAAACATATAACTCAAGTCTGAACCATTCTCATAATGATATTTGTAGGCGACGATTGCTCGTGTAAATGCAATGGCTTTCATGTTTGAATCAGCATTGATCCCTAGAGTCTGCCATTGGGCTCTGGAGTCTCCTTTCCTCGATCACGACTACTACCAATGTTGGATTGGTCTCAAGTCCCACTTCTCCCGCATAGCCTTGAACGAGACAAACGTTGAACAAACAGACAAAAAGACAGGAGCGTAAGAGAAAGTAAAAACATAAGCATACAACAAGTATATATGCAATACGTAGGTAATGTTTTACCTCACATCACATCAGTTACATCCTTTGTACTTGTAATTAATATACTGGTATTGGTTAAGACACTGATGATTGACCGTGCCATTAAGAGATTCATGACGCCCATTTGAACTAAGAACTCTCTCTTCTTACTGTTTCTGTTTCTGTTTCTGATAGAGGTCTTTCTAACCACTATGTCACAGTTGCAAAATGCTATCGAAAAAGAAGAATCACAATGTGATAAATATTAATACGAGGTCACAAATGACAAACGAGTGGGAACATTAGTAATACAAGAGTGTTGCGGGAAATACAAATTACAGAGTTGATTACAACGGATTGAGATTTGAGAGAGAGATGAGTATGTAAATTAAAGGGTTACAAGAGGCTCTTCGGTGGTTTTGGTGTCACTGGCTGGTGCAGCCTCCTCTTGTTTTGTTGGCTCAGTCTCACCAGAAGCTTTCTCTTCAACAGCTTCGACCACAGCTTCTTTAGTTTCTTCGGTCTTCACAGCCTCTGGAGTTGCCTCAGCCTCAGCAGGCTTGGCTGCCTCAGCTTCCTTCTGTGTCTCTGCTCCATCTACAGCAGACTCTTCCTTCTTCTCTGCAACAACTTCATCTGCCTTCTCCTGTAAACCGCAAGAAAACAACAAAAAGAATCACACATCTTTCACCCAAAAACATTAGCTATTTATCTCAGAAACAAAATGATGAAAACCAAAATAATTATATTGATCCACAAAACCTGAGACACGGCTTCGGATTCGACGTTCTTGGACTCGACAACAACATTCTCAGTTGTGGCAGAGTTTTCAAGGATATCAGACTCCTTAGGTTTGCTCGCACAGCCTCCCATGGTGTTATAAAAAAAGAAAATATCGGTTTGAAACGAAGAAAAATTTACAATGGGAAGAACTGTGGAGCCAACAGTGAACTCCTTTTCTGATCCTTGTTTAAAAAGCCAAAACTTATTACTTTCTTATTAGAGGGCTGAGCAAATGTAGGACAAGGCATCAAAGAGATTTATATAGTGATTGTAAGGACACCCACGACCAATGCTATTTCAGGAAAATGACTAAAATTTTTCATGTCACCAATAGATTCTTTGAGGCTCTTCTCTGTCAACCACCTATTCAACAGAACAAATCTACACCGTTGTTTTTTAGCCATCTCCAGCACCAAAAACTTGTCTGGCAAGAAACTCTCCCTGTGCCATTAGACACTCCACAATACCAACCAACAAGAAACAAGAACAGCAAAACTAGAGTTGGATAGTTTTACATGGTAAACAAATAAGCAATATCGTTGAAACGAAGATGTAAAAGAACAAAGAACCAACAATATAAAGAACAAATCAGGTGCAAAACCACCTTTCAGAAATTAGAGAGTTTAGATCTGTTTTCTGGTTGCATACTAGAAATAAAGGTAAGATAACTGTTACCAGGTTACAAAAGAATTACTACTGTTTCCTAGTTCTTGACCACACGTCTACTATTTCGCTTTAGAAGAGGATTCTACTGCTGAAGTTTCCTGGATACCACCACTGGGGACGAGGCTTTTGTACATTTTCAAAACTTGAGCGATCATGTTAGCAGGATTTGAAGCAGAACTCGGAAGCAGCATTATGGTACTCTAACAAGAAGAATATTAATTACTCTATTAGATTATATACCAAGGGAGGACAAGATCTGAACGTAGATAGAATCAGATAAACAGAAGAATCTGTCACAATATGCCTGAGTTTCATTATAATGGTTACCTCCTTAGCAATGTTGCCAAAAGCTTGAATGTATTGCTCCGCAACTCTCAAACCCGCAGCCTGCATTTGCACCACGATTAAGCATGACTTCTCAATTTCGAATGCAAAACCAGTTTACTTAAAACTCAACATTTGCAAGTCTAATAAGCCACAGAAATCTCAATTTACAATCTAGACAGAGAGAGTAATTTATGTGGAAAACAGGTTAGATATCTCAATGCACTGGCTGCAGGTCTAGAACCAAACTATATTTGTGCATATCTTATGAACACCTAAGTAATCAGGTTATTTCATTAAGCTCAAAATGTGTAAATCATGTTGAAAACCGCTGTTTAATCTCATGTACTAACCTCCACTCCACCAGTTTCATTGAGGGATTGAGATAACATGGCCAGTCCCCTGGCTGTTGCTTGTGCTCTAGCTATTATTGCTTCTGCCTCACCTAGAACGCATTACAAAAAAAATGATTTTGTGATGAAACAAATTGAAGAATGGTTTGACAATCGTATTACGATGTTCGTGGCTTACTGAATAGTAAATACTAACTTGATGCTCTATTGACTTGGTTTATCTTTGCAGCTTCTGATTCCAATACTACATAACTTTTCTTACCATCAGCGATGTTAATATGGGCTTGGCGTTCTCCTATTCAAGTAAGTAAATCAAATTATGATAAGCAGATTGAGCAGGCTTTGTTCTGTATTTTCAAGCAAAGAATTTGAACAAACTGAGCTGCAGCAAGCAGACTGTTCAAGCACAGAACATAGGTTTGCAAAGATAAGCCCATGGACATCTACCTTCAGACTCAAGAATCTGAGTTCTCTTTCTATGTTCAGCTTCAGCCTTCAGCTTGCATTCCAATAGCAACCCTCACCCCCATTAGGTGGCATGATATCCCCTGGATACACATGGTAATTCATAAATATACAAAATGGATATCCAGCTAAAAGACCACAAAAAGGTCAAATAGAAAAGTACTCACTAATCTCATAACGAAGGCTCTCAAGACCCCAATGTTTTGCAGCAACATTGAAGGCTTCCTGCAAGAGTGAGCCCGTCTCAAAACCATCATACGATTGTGATGTTCCAATACATAAACTACCAATGCATAATGCATTCCCCAACGGAATACTAACGCAAAACTCATTGCCAGTAATGACAGCTAATAAATCTCAATCGCAATAAAAGCTACTATGAACACATTATGCACCCACCAGCTGAATGTCACAAACTCTTGTATAACCAAAACTAAACTCAAAATCAGAACCAGCAATGACTAAAAGAGCAACAAAGATAAATAAGCTACACAAGATAAACAAACCCCACTAAAAGTTTTCACATTTAGCCTCACTGAACATAACACTGAAAGAAACCTAGTTTTTAAGTCGAACCTAAGCTCAAGGCAAAAGAATACGAACCACAATCTTCTCGTTCAAGGTATCACGCTCCTCAAATGTCTTGTCAAGAGTAATCGTCCCAAGTTCACTATGTTACTTGATCAAATTCCCTTGAGGGATTGATCTATTCATAAGGCTTTATAAAAAGCCATTGTCGTTACACAAAATCTGGGACCACTCACAACTATCCTATATCTTAGAAACCATTTTACAAAACGTGTAACAGAATATCCTAGTATTCTATCAGCCCCTCCGCAATTGAAACGTCGGCATGGAAGACGGTTAAACTGGAACAGAAGTCGTTGAACAGTGATGTCGGTAGCCCATTGGTAAATATATATGCATATTGCAGGGATGATGATACGTGGAGGACTTTAACTTCTCCTACATCAACTTTTTCCCTTACGAAGTGGATGTCGAGCTCAATATGTTTTGTTCGCTGATGTTTGACTGGATTTGTCGCTAGGTAGACAGAGCTGATGTTATCGCAGTACACCAGTGAGGCTTTTGTTATGCGCCAGTGTAGTTCAACCATCAAGTTATGTATCCAGATTAACTCTGCAACATCATTAGCAACGCCCTTATATTCTGCTTCCGAGCTTGAACGTGAAACAATTTGTTGTCTTTTTGCAGACAAGGGGACAAGGTTGGGGTTGAGGAAAACACAATAACCGGGTGTTGATCTCTTTGTGTTTGGGCATCTACCCCAGTCAGCATCAGAGTATGCAGTCAAACAATCGATTTTGTCTTTGACAAGTTGAATTCCATGAGAAAGGGTGCCTTTGAGGTATCTGAGAATACACCTAAGAGCTTGGAAGTGAGGTTGCTTTGGGCTATGCATGTATAAACAGATTTGATGCACTGGATAAGAGATATCAGGTCTGGTGAAGGTGAGGTATTGTAAGGCACCCGCAAGGCTTCTGTATGAGGTAGGGTCTGGAACTAAGTTACCAGTTTCTGCTGATAGTTTGGAATTCAAGTCAACTGGAGTATCAACTGGCTTGCAATCAGTCATACTGGCGCATTGGAGGAGTTTTTTTGTGTATTGAGATTGACTGAGAAAGATTCCCTTGGAATTATAGTCTGCTTTGATTCCAAGGAAGTGGCAATTTTCCCTAGATCAGTCATAGGAAAATCTGTTTTGAGGGCTGTGATGATGCGCTGCAGAAGAGAAGTGGATGAAGTAGTGAGGAAGATATCATCAACGTACAGCAGGATGTAAGCTAGGCTGTGGCCCTTTTTGTAAACAAAGAGAGATGTATTTGCTTTGCTTGTTACAAACCCTTTGAGATTTATAAAATTTGCAAATCTGGAGTTCCAAGCCCGTGGGGCCTGTTTAAACCCATAAACAGCTTTGTGAAGTTTGCAAACGTGATGTGGGAATTGTTTGCTGACAAACCCCGGGGGTTGCTGCATATACATCGTCTCTGCTAAGTCCCCTTGGAGGAATGCGTTTTTGACGTCTAATTGGTGGATTGGCCAGTCCAGAGAGACAGCGATGTTTAAGACCATACGAATGGTTGCTGGTTTGACAATTGGGCTGAAAATCTCGGTGAAGTCAATACCAGCTTCCTGCGATTTTCCATTAGCAACCAGCCTGCTCTTGTGTCGAGTAAGATTCCCATCTTCATCAAATTTGTGTTTGTACAACCACATAGATTTGACAATATTAACGTTAGGGGGACGAGGCACCAAGCTCCAAAACCAAGTCTTAATCATGGCATCATAATCATCAGTCATTGAAGGTGTCCAATTTGGATCCGAAAGTGCTTGAAGATAATCTTTTGGAAGAGGAGATTTAGTTTGGGTTAGAAGGGAAATGATTTGTTTTGGTTTTCGGACTCCTGTCTTAGCGCGAGTGGTCATTGGATGGGTGGATTGAATTGTTTGAGTCGGAAGTGTTTGTGGTAAAGGTACAGAGGCTCTATTGTTTGGAGCCAGAGGCATAGGGGACTCGAGAATAGAGCGCATGGCAGGGGAAGGATCATTTGATGTTTCTAGGAAGTGATATTGTTGTGTGGGTGTGAAAACTTTTTCTGCTACTGGGAATTTTTCCTCATCAAAATAAACATGGCGCGATATAATGATTATGTTTGTTTTGAGGTCAAGGCAGCGATATCCACGATGTTGAGATGGGTAGCCCATAAACAAACAGAGAGTGGAACAAGGCGCCAATTTTTGAAGATTACTCTAGTTCAAATTTGGGAAGCAAAAGCAACCGAAAACGCGAAGGTGATATATCGTAGGGTTGTTTGTGGAACAAAACAGTATGAGGAATTTGGTTATGAATGGCGGATGAGGGTAAGATGTTCAGAAGGTGAACAGCAACATGAGCAGCTTCAGCCCAATAGGAAGGCGCGAGCTGAGCTTGGAAAAGAAGAGCACGAATTGACTTGTTAATGGTCCTTATCATCTGTTCTGCTTTCCCGTTTTGTTGGGATGTGTGGGGACATGAGAAGCTAACGAAGATGCCATTATCAACCAAGAAGGATAAAAAAGAAGTGTTTCGATATTCAACTCCGTTATCGCATTGGAAAAATTTGATATTATCTTTGAACTGAGTTTTGATCTATGAGTGGAAGTGAAAGAAACTTGGAGAAGACGTCACTCTTACGTCGGATGGGATAAATCCAAACATATTGCGAGAAGTGGTCCATAAAGAAGACATAATAGTTAAGACCACTCGGTCGTCTATTAGTTGATCTCTGCTTCCTCTGCTCCCTTTTTTCTGCTTCTCGGTCGTCTCCTACGGAACGTTTTCTTGTCGCCGTTACTTCTACGCCTCTCACCGTCACCGCCATCTCGTATGCTCCTCACGATGTCGCCACCTCTTCCACGCCTCTCGCCGTTACTTCTTTCTTGGTTCCTCGTGACGTCGCTCGCTCTTCAACTCTCCTTCTCGTCGGCGTTCCTCCTCTCAGGATGAGTAGAAGAGCCAGATCTGCTCAACTTATGTGTGAGCTCACCGGATCTATCAGTTTCTTCACTCTTGTGGAGCCTCCGAGTCACAAACAGCCTAAGCTTGTGCTGGATCGAGTCAACCTCGGACGTGAATCTTTGTCTCCGCCACGTCACACCGTCTTGTCACCATCTTAAGGCCTAAAACCGCAACCTCTCCTCTGCACCTCAAATATACCTGGCGCGTGCGGCTCACTCTCGTCTACCAAAACCCTAATGTGCAAGCACTCATGGACTTGGGCCTGGTCTCACTACAGCTCTACTGTTAGAGGCAATAGAGCCCATTCACCGCACATCAAAGGCTCGAATTTTAGCTCAGATTTTCTATGCATATATAACTTGACAGGCCGTGTAGATCAGCGTTTCAGACTCGGTTCCGCCAAAGCTCCTAAGCTCCAGCACGATAATGTTGGTATTCGATGCTTTGAGTTGACACCAGTCCCTGCTTTATCATGGTATCTAGTTAAGCCATTCTTTATTGAGCGTTTTGAAGTCTTTGATGGTACTTTTGAGACTCACCTAGTCTCACCACCTTCCTCACCAGGAATTATATTAGCCAATATTTTAGAGATTCACCTAGTCTCTACGGTGGGATTTGTCGGTTTTAGAGTATGTTTCAATGTCAAATCAAGTCAAGTAGGACTTCTTATCTTCGATGTTGCCTACGGTTCTGGATCTTCTCACCAAAAGTTCTTGCCGGTCAGCATTCCATCACCGGAGACGATCTCTTATCGATCTCCAACTTCCTCGTATCGGTGCATCAACGTCGTTTTCGACTATCGTCAATTGTTCTTTAGAACAATAGTTTTTGGATCTCAAGTGAAACGTCTCTTCGGATCTGTTCACTCCTTAAACACGTTTACCTTTCATTTCGTTGTTGTAGTCTATGTTTACCAGTTTGTCGTTGAGTTTACCTCCGGTTGTACTCATTTAAACCTTTTGGACCGTTAGTTTAATATAATCATTTCGTTGACCAAAAAAATAAGTTAAGACCACTCATGCTTGGGACTGGTGAGGCCCAGACGTTGGAATGCACGATTTCAAAGGGTTCAAAAACTGTTGTGTGAGAGGTAACAAATGGAAGTTTAGTTTGTGTACCTAGAACACAAGATTCACACATAGAAGGAAATTTCTCTTTATTAGAAAGCTCAGAGTTTGCAGAAAATAAAGATTTCAAAACAACATTATTAGCGTGCCCAAGCCGCTTATGCCAAAGTGAAGGAGATGAAGCTAAAAGAGCAGTAGAGGTGGTAGTGTGGTTGAGTGTTGTCGGAAGAGGGTAAAGATCTCTGGAGCTTTCACATCGGAGCAATGTCTTTTTAGTTAGAAGGTCCTTCATATAGAAACCAAATGGGTCAAACTCAACATTACACCAATTGTCTATCGTGAATTTACGAACAAATATTAATTTTTTGACAATCTGAGGTGTAACAAGGACGTGATTTAAAGCGAGAGGGTGAGTTGCACTATGTAATGAAGTGGATCCAATAGAAGAGACATGAAGCTTCATACCGTTGCCAACAATGACTGAATGTCTGATGTTATGATTAAGAGAAGGATGCAGGGTACCTGGGTCGGCTGAGAGGTGCGCCATGGCACCGAAATCCATAAACCAGTCGTTTGCAGTTGGGTCAGTGAGGGTCTCAGTTGAGTAAGCTTGAGGAAACTGAGTCGGCTAGATTTGCATCAGGTTGGCTTGGTGTTGATGTTGTGGCATCTGTGGAGTCGGAGAATGTCCACATAAGTGGTGTCCTTGAGGGAATGGAGACCAGTTGGAGTATTGTTGCTGCCACGGAGGTAGAGGGTTGTTCCAGTAGTTGTTCGGAGGCCAGTTTGGGTAGGATGGACGGTTGTTGTAGTAGCCTATGTTTCCTCTATAGCGATTGTTGTTGTTTCTGCGGTTCCCTCTGTTAAAATGTCCGGATCAGTGAGATGGTGGACGTGACATTGGTGGTTGGTTTGTGGAGACGGTGAGAGCAATTGAAGATGACGAATGATCAGTGTGCTTTGCAGTGACTTTCTCTGACTTCTTTAGACGTGCTTCTTCCATTTCCAGCATGGATTTGGCATTGTCAAAAGAGGGGAATGGATCCTTATGCTTTATAACATATATAATGTTATCATATTTGTCGTTAAGTCCATTGAGAAGGTACATTACCAGAGTCCTCTTGTTGACCAGAGCGTCAACATTGGAGAGGAGGTCAGAAAGGGATTTGGTCTTTTGACAATAATCTTGGATTGATTGATCGCCGATTTCAGTGGTCCTGAGCTCATTGTCAAGTTGAATGGCTCTGGACTCTTTGTTGTTGCAAAATTGATTTTCGATACGGATCCAGACATCACGAGCAGTACCGCCTGTCTTGAAAGAAGATCGGAACAGCGGTTGGGCAAGAGTACCGTAAATCCAAAGTTTTACGAGGCCGTCACGCTTGAACCATGGGCCGTCATTGTCTCCTTCTGGTAGGAGAGTGCCGTCTATGTGACCAAGGACATCATATGCGAAGCAATGGGTGATAAAGAGCTCTCACCACACATCATAGTTATGATTATTAAGATCAAGGATGATTGGTATGTGGGATTTTATGTTGTTAACGCCGAACGCACGTCCACAAAGTGCAGCGGGGGCGGCCGTCATTCTCGAAGAGAAATGCAGAGTAAGAAAAGAGAAAACAGAGTAAGATGAGAGAGGAGAGAAGAAGAAGAAAAAAACGGTTCAGGAGCGTACTTGCTCTGATACCATGTTACTTGATGAAATTCCCTTGAGGGATTGATCTATTCATAAGGCTTTATAAATAGCCATTGTCGTTACACAAAATCTGGGACCACTCACAACTATCCTATATCTTAGGAACCACTTTACAAAACGTGTAACAGAATATCCTAGTATTCTATCACACTACGCATAGTTGTTTGAGCCAACTGCATAACAGCGTAGATGGGATTCTCAACACCATAGGACGCCAAATGTGGATTCACAATCTGCAACAACACAGCGTATACGACACCTATACCTGTTGAAAGCATGGCCGGAGAGGTGAAGTGGCGGACGGGAGTAGTGGTGGCGGTGACGCCGGAGAGAAGGGGAGAGTGAGCAAGTGCGGAAGATTGGCGGAGGTTGCTGAAGGATCTAACGGCTGTTTTAGCCACGGATCTGGAGATATCTGGTTCATCATCTTGCCGCAAAAACTAAAACCCCTCTTTAAATCTCTAGTTTGAAAAAAAAAAAATCTCTAGTTTGAATTATTTATATTCTTTTTATGGATGGGGGTATACATACATATACATATATGGATAACATACTTGGGGAAGTGGCAAAATTAGATGAACGTCGGCAGAGGCGGTCATGCAACTCTTAGGGCCCTGAGTAAAAAAAAATAGAGGTTTTGTAAAAATGATTCAAAATTTGAAGTCAAACACAAAACTAATTTTTTTTTTTGGAATTTTAACTTGTCATATTCATTTCAGAAGTTTTCATTATTCACGAAAATGTCACTGGAAGACTTACTGGAAGATTTTAGTTAAGTCTTCGAATATTGTGTTTTACTCTATCATCCTTATCTTAATCAATTATTTACGAAAATACAATTGCCATCAATTCACCCAACAACCATGAACAACCAATAGAAAGCTCTTAATACATCAAAAAATCGTTTTTTGCTCATTTTATCTCATATTTTATTCACAATTTTTAAATTCTCTCTATATTCATCCAAAAACCTAAGATCTTTGATTATAAAGTTTTTAAGATTCATATAGCCATTGAGTTTCATGATTCATGGTGATTAACGATTGAGTAGCTATCTTGGTGAAGTTCTGTGTGCTTGAACAATTAAGCAACTTTTCTCAGTGGTTTAAGGTATGAATCGAATTGTTTACCCAAATTTGTTCGCGAGAAGACTTACGTATAAGTCTTCTGGACCGAAAAGACTTCCACATAAGTCTTCCTAATCAAAGCAAATGTTAGTTTTGCAATTGACTTTCTGTGTTTTTTTAGAAGACTTTCATGGAATTCTTACAACATTTCATTGTTGACAAAAAAAAATTAGGAAGACTTCCGAGATAAACATGTTAGTTTTGCAATTGACTGATTTGTGTCAGAAATTTGACTTTCTCCTGAAGACTTACCGGTATGTCTTCCAACAAAAGACTTTCGTGGAAGTCTTCCAAACTTTTAAATTAAATCTGCTTACGGTCCGTTGAAGTCTGCGTAGGTTACTTTTGCAATTGAAAATTTAAACTTGAATATTTAATTTAAATTGGAAGACTTCCAAATTTTTATTCAGTGATTGTGGTCAAACATAAGGTAACGAAAGAAGATTTTCAGGGAAGTCTTCCAGCGGGAAACTTCCCTGAAAGTCTTCTTAAAAAATTCAAATATAGTCAATTGCAAAAGTAACCTACACAAACTTCCACGGACCGTAAGCTGACTTAATTTAAAAATTTGGAAGAATTCTACGGAAGTCTTCTGTTGGAAGACTTACCGGTAAGTCTTCTAGACAGAGCCAAATTTCTTACACAGATTGGTCAATTGCAAAACAAACCTGTTTATCCGCGAAGACTTCCCTAATTCATAAATATTTTTGTCAACAAAGAAAAGTTGGAAGACTTCCACAAAAGTCATCCTTTGTAAATTTTCAATAGCAAAAATAACCTGATGGAAGACTTATAGGAAAGTTTTCTACGACAATGTATAATAAACCTTCATTTTTTTCAAATTTAAAATGAATTTTTAAAATTTTATTATTAATTCATGTGTTTTAGAAAATATTTGGTGTCATGAATGAAATCCATAACTTTATTGGTGATAATTTAGAGGTTATCAAATATGTTTATTAATGTTTCTAGCTAATTATAGAAGACTTCCATGAAAGTCTTCTGAGTTAATTTTTTGACTTCGATGTTCTATGTTTGTATATAAAAACAGAACAAGTTAGAAGACGTTAGAAGTAAGATTTAATAAAGATGGAAGACTTAATTATAAGTCATCTACCAAGAAGACATTAGAAGACTTTCCAGAAGACTTAACATCTTACTGTTAGAAGACTTCCCAGAAAACTTAATTATAAGTCTTCTAAAAAAAAAGACATTAGAAGACTTCCTAGAAAATTTAATTATAAGTCTTCTGGAAAGTCTTCTAACTTCTTCTTGTTAGAAGACTTCCCAGAAAACTTAATTATAAGTCTTCTAACAAGAAGACATTAGAAAAATTCCAGAAGACTTAATTATAAATCTTTTGGAAAGTCTTTTAACGTCTTCTTGTTAGAAGACTTCTCAGAAACTTAATTATAAGCCTTAGAAGACATTAGAAGACTTCCCAGAAGACTTAATTATAAATCTTTTGGAAAGTCTTCTAACATCTTCTTGTTAGAAGATTTCTCAGAAAACTTAATTATAAGTCTTCCAACAAAAACACATTAGAAGACTAGTATATAACTTGATGCTCAGAATAGATTTAAGTATTTGTGTAACATTTGATATTTGGTGAATTTGGCTAAGTTTTCTTAAGAAATATTCTCCCTTAGCCGTAGTAAATTTGACTAATTTTTTTCTGTTATTGTGTTTTGATATTGAATTTGAATCAAGAACTTTAATAATGTCAAGTATTTTTGGCAAAATATTGTAGACATGAATATATTTACCAATTTTTTTATTAATATATCTTTAAATTTACAAAGAATTTACAATTAAAAGAGTACACCTAAAATCACAAAACGACCATAAACAAAATTATTATAGATCATGCCTCTACAAAAACAAGTTTGGACTCCACTTAACATGAGAGAAGACTCCGTCATAAGACTTCTGTGTAAGTTTTCTAGTGCTGCATTATTTGTTGGAAGACTTCCGAGAAGACTTCCATGAAAATCTTCCAAGTCCTCTGAGATCTAAAACACCTGCATATCCAAACAAAATAAATCAGTAAGAAAGACATTAGATAAAAATGAGAAATTAATATAAAGTTTGATTTTTTATGAAAGACTTACTTGAAAGTCTTCTAATAGAATACCTCTTGGAAGAATTACTTGAAAATCTTCTAGACCCTAAATTTACTATTCGCCCAGAATACTTTTACGGAAGTCTTCTAGTGCATTATTTGTTGGAAGACTTCCGAAAAGACTTTCATGAAAGTTTTCCAAGTTGTCTCAGATCTGAAAAACCTACATATCCAAACAAAATAAATCAGTGAGAAAGACATGAGATGAAAATGAGAAATTAATATAAAGTGTAGTTTTTTTAATGAAAGACTTACTTGAAAGTTTTCTAATAGAATACCTCCTAGAAGACTTACTTGAAAGTCTTCCAGACCCTAAATTTACTATTCACCAAGAAGATTTCCGCGGAAGTCTTCTAGTGCATTATTTGTTGGAATACTTCCGAGAAGACTTCCGTGAAAGTCTTCCAAGTTGTCTCAGATCTGAAAAACCTGCATATCCAAAATCATTCAATTGACTTCAAAACATTGAAAAAGTTCAAAATAAGGTAATAACTTAAAACAACAAAATGAGTTTTTAAAAGTTAAGAACTTTAAACAACAAGAGGTTACCAGATAAAAAAAGATGATTTATAGATCTACATTTAAGGGAGTGAAAGATGAGAACCATGTGATGAAAAACCTGCAAAAAGAAAATAAATAAGTGAGAAACATGAGATAAAAATGAGAAATTGATACAAAGTTTAGTTTTTTAATTTCAAAGAGATTAGAGAGAGGTTGGAGAGTTTTAGAATGAGAAAATACATTTTGTTGCAGCCATTTGAGAAGAAGAGAAATAATGTGTAATTTTTTCTTCATATAAGAAGACAAAAATTCTAATAAAATTAAATATTTTCAATTCAGAATACTTTCAAGTAAGTCTTCTAATGGAATAACTTTTGGAAGACTTACTTGAAAGTCTTCTAGACCCTAAGTTTAATATTCGCTTAGAAGACTTCCGCGGAAGTCTTCTACTGCGTTATTTGTTGAAAGACTTAAGTCACCTATACCCTAAACTCAAAATAACTAAATAATTAGAAACAAACACTTCATAAAACTTAATTAAACTTTAAAATCTAAATTTATATCACTTAAAATTTTTATAATTAGATGATTAGGATTTTTCCCCAACCAAATATTTTTTACGAAATTATTAAATTATTATTAAGATCTAATACACTAGATCTGATGGAAGACTTAAGACTTCCACTGGAGACTTCCACTGGAAGACTTAAGACTTCCACTGAAGACTTCCACTGGAAAACTTAAGACTTCCACTGAACGATTTATGGAAGACTTATTGGAAGACTTAACAATAGGCGGGAAACCTAAATTTTTCTAAAATTTTAAGCGGGAAATGGTAGTTAACTCTTCTAGTAAGTCTTCTAGTACATTATATCTTCGAAAATTTAAGTCTTCTAAAACCCCAAAATCAAATATACTACTAAATCACATACAAAAAAATTATTAAACTTAAAATACACTTATAAAGTGTTTAATATATACACAAATAAACACATATAGGTAAAATTTAGTTTTTGAAAAAAAAACTAAGACACCACAATCTAACCCTCTAAAAACATACAATACTATAACATAACTACCAAACTCTAAACCAAAGAATATCATGACTAACTTACATTTACTCATCTATGTTGAAAACTATTCAATTTAAGCAAGTCTAAATTTACATTATTTATAAATGTCTATAATTACAGTATTAGTATTTTTACTAATCAAAATATTTTTTTTATAAAATTTATAAATTATTTTTTTATCTACATCATGAAAAGACTTTCAGGATTATAATAGTAAACTACAATACTATTTTTTTTACTCATGGAGAGATATTTGTAATTTCACTAGCCTTTGAATTACTTTTGCATTTAATTTGAGTTGGGGGTACACTTTTGCATTTAAATTCAAGTTTTGAGTTATTTTTAAAAAATCCCACCCAAAAAATTGGGAGCTTATATTTAACTTTTTTTTCATTGAAATTTAACTTTATATCCGTGAAAAAACTCTACTGAAAACATAAACACAAAAAGAGAGTTCAATAGAATCTGGAGATAGAAAAAAAAGTAAAGTGTTTATGCAAAATATTAATTTTTATTTTATATTAATCATGGAGTCCATTTTGGTTATCATCTTTATTTATGCTTTTTTGCATTTTTACTTAGCAAAACATCTTTTTACATTGCATAAAATATAAATATTTAAATAATTATAATGGATATATTTTACAAAAATTTGGGGCCTATTAAAAATGGAGGCCTATTAAAAATGGGGGCCCTAGGCATAGGTTTCATTCCGCTTTGTCCAGGGACGCCCTTGAATGTTGATTGACTTGAAGCCAAAGCAAAAATACTATGAAAACTCTATAACTTAATACTAGTAATAATATAGGAAATTTTCATTTTACCACAAATTTGATAATTATTTTAATAAAAATTTTATTTTTTGATTAAATATTAAATTGATTTATAATTTTTCTTTAAATAGTGATGTTAGAATTTTAATATTTTACTAATTATTTTTAAATATATATTAATATTTTGATATATATTTTAGAGAAATATCCTAGGATAGCACTAAAAAGTTTTTGTCACAAAACTAGCTTTCAAAGAAAAAACATAATCAAAATAGAGTTTATTTCAAGGTGTAAATATACATTTATACCTTTAGGGTTAACTAGTTTAAACTTTGGGGTGGAGTTTAGGGGGTGAGTTTAAAATTTTTAAAAATAAAGAATATATATTAATAAATTTAAAATAAAAAGTTATTTCGGTCATTTTCTTTTGAGGAATTTTTAAGTTTAACACATTTTTTTAAGATGTAATTTTTTAGATTAATTAAAATCTTAAATTTCACATTTCAAAACCTTACCCTACCCCTCAACTCTAAACTCTAAATGTTAAATTAATTAACCCTAAAAGTATAAGTGTATTTTTCCTCTTAAAATGAGGGTATAAGTGGTTAAGATAACCATGAAAAGTGTTAATAGGAATGTGGTATTTTGAAAATTTCTCTTTTCGTTTTTAAAAACTATTTTGGTAACAAAAAAATTAAAAAAACTATTTGAGAGAATTGTCCTATATTTTATAGAAAATAGAAAATATTTAATTTTAGGATGTTGTATATTCACTATATTTAATAAATTCAGTTTTTGGATTTTTATATTAGATCATTTATAATATTGTGATATGTAATATTTAATCTAGATGAGTTTTAAAGTTTTAATTGTTCAAAAGGATTTTGTAGTAATAAGATTTCCTAAGCTCTATTTGCTATTCCGAGAGCAAAGGTTTATGGGCATGGACAATTATCTCTCGTATGCAGGTCTAGATTTAGTCTCAATGAAAAATTAAAAGGAAAATTTGGAAAAAGTACAACTAATCTAAACTATTGTCCCCTTAAAACAAAACCAAAATTATCACTTTTGGATTTTACTACTCTTTTTGTATGTAAAATGTTTTATCAATATATTTACAATGCAAAAATAAGGAAATATAAAATATGAAGTAGACAAGCATGCACATATATGAAAAATATTTTTGTGTTCAAAAATGTTTGGAATAGTAAATTCAAAAATAAGGTAAAGGGGTCGGTAAATCAGATGTACCATCTACGGTGATTTAGAATATGCAATCTACATATAACACAAAGATCTAATGAACATAGAATGCATAATACACCAAAAACATTTTGATCTACTAAGCCAAAATAACAAATTCCCCGATCCTTCTATGTTCTATATTTTTAGTAGAACGTAAGGCTTAATAAATAATCTTGTAACAAATTCCCAGAATATACATTCTTGTATTATTTCATTTATCTATCTATGTGGTTTACCCATATCTACCTCTTCAGCTATTTTCTATAGCGGGTATATTGTAAGTTCTAAAAGATTTGTGAACAAACATCCGAAAATCTATGAAAAATGGTTAGTAAATATTCCCTAAATCTTTTAAATACTTTTATTTCCTTTTTATTTTTTTTGGCTTGAGCGTGAGTCTTTTTCGTTACCATCGTGAGGGTTCTTCTTCTTCTTTACATAGTTCTTCCAAACTGTGGGAACCGAAATTCACATTGTCGATTTTCGTTGAATTAGGAACGCAGGGTAAACCTTAGTTTCC
>CAJHQP010005251.1:0-47609 GCA_905132765.1 Moricandia arvensis | reverse complement strand
GCTAACCCTCTGGTCTCTCGGCATTTCTTGGTAAGTAAAATAATGATTTTCTTTACTTAACCATGTCGTTGGATCTCCTTCTTGGAATTTGGGAAATTCCAGTTTCACATGTCCGTTGTTGGTGGTCGTTGTGAACGAGCTACTGTTGGTTTGCTCTCACTGAAAAATGGCGGATGTATGGGTGCCTTTTGTTCGCTGGCTCCTATCATCTTGCTGGAACCTGCTTCACGGATGCTAATTACGGCAGCGGTTAGCATATGTTGTAAGGATTTCTCCATACTTCGGAATCTCACAGAAATCTCGTCATTGATTTTTGGTACTTCATCTTCGACCATGCCGAGGGCAGTCTCCAGATCAGAAATCGTCCCTTGTTGCTTGCCATAATTCTAATAGACTTTAAGTTACGGAAACAGTGCTCTGATACAAAATTTTACCTTGGTCCCTCTTCAAAGCTAGAGATTTTGTAAACAATACACGAGTATTTTTTGGTAGATAAGTTTACCTCTTTTTGGCTTTTTCATTGATTAAATATACAAAAACAACAAGGAAAATGGAGCTCAACTCCTACACATCTGGAAATGGAAAAGTGGAAGAGGTGGTTCCTCATCTCAAGGAAGACCAAGCCCTCTTCTTATTAACTAACGTGAAACGCAAGAAATAACTAAAACTTAGGAATAAAAGTTAATGAAAATACTTTCCGTTTGGGACTCGATTCCGGTTTGATGATCTTCGGCCTGGTACAGATGCATCATGTGTTGACTATATTGAATGCATTATTATGTATGTAGGGGTTTTGAGTGCACCTTTTTTAATTTCTTGTTGGTTATTACATAGTTCAATCTAGGGTTTGAAGGAAATTTGATGTCTGTGTGAGAATGTATTAGCCATATATGATTTTTGTGAGACTGGAAGTTTTTCTTTCTAGTCATGCTTTCTCTTTGCACATGAATGTTTAGTTTCTGGTTGACTCTTAGAGACAATTGTTTCTTTCACAGGAGGATTCGGTGCTGTTGTATCACGGAGACAATAGACCAATGCCTTATATTGCCATTATCAAGGTACTAGTAATTTTTCTATATGCTTACAGTTCTTGATGTATCATCCACTACACTTGCTTTTTTTTTTGGTAGGATCTTACCAAAAAAAAAAGATGGAAGAATGATGATTCTAGGACAATGGTTTTATCATCAAGAAGAAGCCAAAGAAAAAGGGTGGTGGAAACTGGGAAGCAAATGATAAATGAGAGATGTTCTACAGTTTCAATCGTAATAAGGTCCCAGCAGAATCTGTGATGCATAGATATGTGGTGTATTTTGTTCCAGCTCATAAGCAACTTCCAAAACGCAGAGATAACCTTGGTTTTATCCTGCGAAAAGTTTATGATACTGATGATAAGAAGCTGCGGAAGTTGACTGATAAGGATTTTGTAGAAAAGTCAATGTCGGGACTGGGTGATCTTCCTGACCTTGAAACTGAGGAAGTTCTAGACAGGGCCAATCTACTTGATCAACAAAAGGGTCCATGTGCACAAATTGTTTTTTTTTAAATTGTTCTGTAAAGGAAATTGTTTAAATATTGACAGAAACTCAGTTAAAATTCATGAAATTATGATTGTCTTTATGTTTTTATATTTCACCAAAATGTGCTTTCAATCATTATAAGTTCGCCCCTAATTCTAGAGAATGCTCAAACATCTTCCCGGAAAGTAAACGTACCTTTTGTTGATATTAGAAAGGAGGAAGATGCCTTTCCTATTTCATCAGTGTCATTCTATCATACACAAGTCTGATTCACTAACAAATGATTCTTATAGTAACAAGTGTTTGGCCAAGCTTCTTTAAGCGTCAAGAATATATGTTATAACGCTGGTGATGAAGTAGAGTGGGTTCAGATGGATCCCATCTTCAACAAGCTGAGATTCTCACGAGAATCCATTAAAGGTCTTCTTTGATCACATTCTAAATAGTATCCTTTGCCATAGCCTTCACATAACTCTTTTTAAAAGAACTGCTTGATAGGATGACAGTTTTCTCTGGCCAGATGCTGTTGTTCCTCCCGTGCGTGCTTTTGAACTGGATTTATATGTTTCTTGATACAGCCCAGAATGGGGTCGTCCAGATGGTTGATGGATGTTCAAATTGGATTAACCAAAGAAGTGAATCGATTTGTCGATATGTCTAGAATCTGCTTGCAACCTGAAAACAAATGGTAATGAGATGAGGTGATGTTTATGATATGAATAAAACAAGAACAATAAAAAAAAGAAAAACAGATAGATATGGCGGAATCAAGCTGCTGGATGTGTATCACTCTCAACTTGATCAAGGGATGGACTTGAAGTGAATTTGCAGATGATGGTTTGATTTAATCTCTTAATCTGATGGAATGATGGCAAGATGTCTTTGACTCTCTCAACCTGTGCACTGAGCTTGATTGATTTGCACAAAAAAAACTAGACTCACGAAATCAATAGGACAACAAAGAATCTCTCTTTGAGTCCTAAAGATCAATATTTTACACAACGAACACTATTGCATAAAAACTGAATAAACTTGTAATAACTTATGATTGAGGGTGCCCATTACATTGCACGTCGAGGAGCTTATATAATGCTCACAGACAAAGGTCTTAACTTTCTAAAATAATTAGACAAAGAAACAAATCAAAAGGAATGAAAAACTAGCTGTTGGAGGATTAATGAAGAGAATTCAAGTGAGAAACTTGATTCTTCTTAAACCTAGACGGTTTAAGGGGATACGAGAGGTTTATTGGGACCTTCTGGATGGCTTTGAAGGTTTTGATGTCGTGCACAAACTGAGGGAATAGGAGTTGTTAGACCTTTACTGCCAAGGCTCCAAATAAGGCAAGTTGGGGTTAATGAGGATCCTCCTGATCCTATGGTTTCTTGTGCATGGAACGGAATTTACGTCCTCTTCTGGATGGTTGGATGAACTTCTTGAGTGTATTGATTGATATCCTGGTCGCCAATGTCTGGTTTGAAGTTGATTGAATCGGTTAGCTCTCAACTAAGGCAAGTGTAGAAATGGTTTGGTCAGTTTTGGAGATTGAATCATAACTTCATAATTTCATGGCCATTTCTCCTGATATTGGGCTTTCTGGAACTTTTAGAGATATATCTTAAATCCTATGATATTTGGTTCAGGACGCTCCTTCATTGGGCTTGATACCTCTTCTAAACTCGAGTACTCGCAGTTGAACGGGCTGGGAACCTCCAATTTTTTAAAATTCATAACTCCCAGGTGCGTGAATATTTTGGCCCATTTTAAATTCGTTTAGACTCCTTATTGAGTTTAGAATCTATGAAAATTTGTTTTATGGTGAAATCCCTCATGGTTTTAAGATATGGCCTTTTTAGTGCACATATATTCTGGTTGGTGCCCTGGTGGGCTGAGTAAGGTGTTGGGTTGGCCTCCTGTTCAGTATTGGTTTGATGGCGGCATCATTTATCTTGCATATGATTACTATAGATACAATAAAACAATTAGGACATTGGCATTCAACCTCAAGGTTAGAATCTGCATTCATGCCATTTCATGATTTTTTCTTCATGTAAGCTCCATATTCTTAACATGATCTATGAATTTAATGTTACATTTTTATATGACATGCTAAAAATTTTATGCTTTATGATCATTGAACAGTATTTCCATTTTTTTGTGATGGCGGGTAAGAACGGTGACAGCTCGATCTAGGGGTTATTACCGCTCTAGAGACTTGCTTCTTGCAACGAAGAATTGAATCAAATCGATAAACAAGGAAAAGAGAAAGCTCTCTGGTTTTTATTGATCAAATTCTATATCTTAAAAAGCCAAGTCTAATGCCCTTTATATAATGAATTATTCTCAAAGCCACAACCGACTTGGAAAGATCATTCCTATTCTAAAAAGGAAAACGTAAACAACAAGAATTATCTTAAAAAAAGTAAGTAAAGAGAAGTCAAATAAAAAGAAAAACGTAAAAGACGGTTAAGGTGATGGCGGTGTAGATGCTGCTGCATCAGGCCTCCCAGGGTGAGTAGGATTCGACCTTGAATCTGGAATCTGATCCGGTGAAAAGTAATGGGAAAGGTACTTCTCATTGAACACATCAGAAGTATTGATATCCATAGGAAGTTGAAGGCGATGATCATTATCATTGATGCGTTCTATAACTTGTACATGATCAATCTTCTTAGCCTTGAGTTTGTTGTAGGCATAAGATCACGAGTAAGAACTATCCAAACAGGATCCCTTACTTCAAAGACTAGATGTCGTCGATGAGAATCAACTGCAATTTTTACTTAACGACAAAAGTCTCCATATTCGCTTTTGCTTGAGCATGCATATCAACGATGGTGTCCACAAAAGGTGAGTACGGTCAGGCGAGTATGGTCAGGAAAAGAAGAAAGTTTAGGTAGTCTGCATGGTACACTACCATAAATGATGTGGAACGTACTAAACCTGTACTTCTGCTAAGGGCATGGTTATGCGCAAATTCTGCTTGTGGGAGTTTGGAATACCATGACTTGATAGAAGAGCTGACCAAACAGTGCAAAAGATTACCCAGGGAAAGATTGACGACTTCTGTTTGTCCATCAGTATGAGGATGTTAAGCATAACTCATATCAGGAATCGTGTCAAGTAATTTCCGTAAAAAATGCCAAAAGTGCCCAAGGAACCGAGAATATAGATCATACACAATCGACAACGGAAAGCCATGGAGCCGATATATCTCTCGAAAAATAAAGTAGCAACCTGAAAAGCATCAGTTGTTTTCCTGCAAGGTATAAAGTGAACCATTGGAGAAGCGATCCACAACGGAAAATATTGAGTCATAACCTTTTTGCGTTCGAGGGAGACCCATGACAAACTCCATACTGATGTCTGTCCACAGCTGTGTAGGGACGGGCAAAGGGAGGTACAATCCGGTGTTAGTATCTTTCCCTTAGAAGTTTAACAAGTTACACAACATTCTA
This sequence comes from Moricandia arvensis, assembly GCA_905132765.1. Taxonomy (NCBI): domain Eukaryota; kingdom Viridiplantae; phylum Streptophyta; class Magnoliopsida; order Brassicales; family Brassicaceae; genus Moricandia; species Moricandia arvensis. Next base: position 42,634 of record CAJHQP010005251.1, on the reverse strand, counting down.
CGAAACGGATGACATCGCGCCGAAGAGAAGGCCAAAAGTAAGATACCAAGATTGAGTGGAGTGTACGATGACACCCAATATGTCCTTCATTATGCAGTTCGGCGATTAACTGGAGTTGGAGGCTGCAATCTGGAATACACAAACGGTTATCACCAAACAAGAACCCATCGTGAATGAGGTATGGAGCGGAGGAGCGAATCGAGACAGCTTCCCAAATCGGGCCAAAGAATGCATCAGTTGGGTAAAGGTTGGTAAACGTGGCGAATCATGGAACGGAAACATTAGGGACAGTGAGCAATACGTGACGTCTGCTTAAAACATCAACGACTTTGTTGGTGACTCTAAGGCTATGTTTGATTACAAACAATAATTGTTGAAGATAAGAGATCCAAGATGCATGACAAGCTCACACTTTGTCTTGGTTCCCGAGATGTTTAAGCGCATCATGATACGTAAAAGCACATATTCTTTATGAAAAAATAGTGATGCCAATATTTGATGGCTTGGATGATAGCATAGAACTCAATGTCATATGTGTTATAACGAAAACGATCTCCGGACGTTTTTTCGCTGAAGAATGCAATAGGGCGATTGTGCTGACTAAGAACCGCTCCAATGCCGGTTTTCGACACATCGCAATGTAACTCAAATACCAAAGTGAAGTCTGGGAGAGCGAGGACAGGCGCCAAGCTTAGCTTATCCTTGATGAGGTTGAATGCGCTTGGTGCAGCTGTTGTCCATGTAAATGTTCCGGTACAAATTCAATCCGTAAGTGGTGCCATAATGGAACTGAAGTGTGGAACAAAACGATGGTAAAACGATGCTAATCCATGAAAACTACGAGCCACAGAAATCTTAGTAGGCTGTGGCCATGCCTTTATCGACGCAACTTTGTTGGGGTCAACAGATAAGCCGGTTGAAGAGACAATATATCCTATAAAGTGAACCTGAGAAGAAACGAAAGAACACTTCTTCATAGTGGCAAAGAGTTTATCACGCCTTAAGACGAGAAGAACATCGCGAAGATGGAGAAGATGATCCTCGAGAGTCAAGCTAAAAATCATGATGTCATCGAAGTAAACAACCACAAATTTGCCAATAACGGTCGTAAAGCTTTGTTCATAACTCGAATAAATGTACTTGGTGCGTTAGAGAGGCCAAAAGGCATAAATAACCAGTCGCAGAGACCTTCACGTGTTTTAAAGGCGGTTTTCCATTCATCTCCTTGCCGAATAAGAATCTGGTGGTGACCACTACGAAGATCGAGTTTGGAGAAGATTCAAGCGGTGCCAATCTGGTAAAGGAGGACTTCTAAACGTGGTATGGGAAACCGATAACAAGCCGTAATCTTGTTAACAACACAACTATCGACGCACATACGCCATGAACCATTTTTTTAGGAATTAGTAAGGCTGGAACCGCACAAGGACTCAAACTCCAACATAAGAAACATTTGGAAACCAAGGTTTCAACTTACCTACGAAGTTCCTCGTGTTTGCTTGGATTCATTTTGTAATGTGGTCGGTTCGGGAGTGACACATCAGGAACAAGATCAATTTGATGCTGGATATCTCAGAGTGGAGGCAAACCAGGCGGAAGATCATTTGGGAACACGTCTGCAAATTCTTGTATGATAGCTGAAAATTCAGGTTGAACGTGTTGCTCGTGGGGTGGCGGTGCAGGTGTTGGTATGAGTAGTATGACATGACCCTCAGTCCGCATAATTTCTTCGAATGGTGACTTCTGCATAAATAAAACTTGCGTTGATGGCGGAGGGAGCGGTTGTGGGTTTGATTGTTTCAAAATAAAACTCTGATTGTTATGCTTGAACGTGTAGGTGTTGAGGTAACCATCGTGAGATACTCTGCGGTCAAACTCCCAAGGGCGACCTAGAAACACCTCACATGCATCCATCGGTACAATATCGAAATCGAGCTGAACAGGGTAAGTGTCACCAACAGAGAATGTGACCAAGGCACGATGGGATACGCACAAGTCATTAGTTTGGTTAAGCCAAGCAAGGTGATAGGGACGTGGGTGCTCTTCGTCATGTATTTGAAGCCTTTGAACAGCATCGGTAGCGATAAAGTTCTCCTTGCTACCCGAATCGATAATGAACTTACACACCTTTCCGGAAATCGTGCAACATGACTGGAAAAGAGCATTACGCTGTGGATGTTTTACTGGTGCGTGTGGAGCCAGGCATGAACGTCGCAGCATTAAACATGTTCTGGATTCTGGTTCTAGTTCCTTTGATGATTCGTCATACACTGGGGGCTGATTGTCCTTGTGATATGATATCACTCAAATTACCCTAAGGAGTGATTTTTACTCTCACAAATACGAGGTCAAGTTGACACAATAAACTCAATCAATCGCGATTAAGCTAGGGTAATAGATTTAATACGCAGTAAATAAAGTAAAGCAGGTCGAACAAGGTAGTTGTTCTAAAGAGATTGATTGGGTTGTTTGATGGAAAGATGGTTTGCTAGATCTAGGGTTTCAGGCAATCAAGATTATATAGATATAGAATGCAAACAGTATGTGATGACAATCCTAGAACTCAAATTTAAGTAATAATCTATCAACTTCTGTTTGTTTATATTATATATTGTCTAGATCTATGATCTCAAATGTCGTTTGTTGATATTGAGAAAGTGTCGATTGATACTATATATTGATATTCGATCGATACAGCTTCCAAAATGTCGATCTATACACCTAGGGTTGTCGATCTATGTTTCTTCTAGCAAGCTTTAGCGATCGGGTTTGAGGTGTTCACTAGGTTTCCTAGATCAACTGTCGTTTGTTTCTAGCAAACCTATTTCAATGAGAATCAATCCAGGTAATAGACCATGCTGTCGCGTGCGCCTAATTATCTAAGTTCTGGGTTCTAGTTCAAGACTCTAGAACACAAATAGTTAGAACAATTCTATTGAAGGATATCTAATTATCACCCTAGCTAATCCATCAAGGACCCTAATAAACCCTAATCTAGCAGGTGGATCTATTTAAGCATGATAGCTGTCACAGAAAACCATAGATAAATAGATGAAACTGCAGTAGAATAATTATAAAACCAAAGGAGAACCAAGAGGAATCTGAAGGAGTTTCTCTCTTCTCTCCTAACTAAGAACAACGAATAGAATAAAGCTTAGCCGTCAACAATGGCTTAGAAAACACATATATAGGGTTTTAGGCGTCCATTGGTACTCTGGTATTTTGTGGTAGCTTCTGGGCTTAAGTTGGTGTTGATATATTCTCGGCCCGTGTTCTGGTATCACCGTGGATTGACAAAAAGACTATGTCGTCGATCGGCGTTCCTTCATTTCCTCGACAGCTTCCTCTCGCAAGGCAGACTGACCACTTTTCAATAAAACAAGCATATACAAGATGCTGATTTACCTCAAACCGGTGGCATTGGAACTGTAACTGAAAGCTTTATCTTGTGTTAAAAGATGGGCTCAATCTAACGGTGGCAAAATCTCCCTCCATAGCTAAACATCTGACGCGTTTGTGCAGTTCTTCACCTAAAAATGCTCCAAAAGGCTCCAAAAATACTATATTTCTCCAAAACGTACCTTAACTTGTAAATACACCAAAAAGACTCCAAAAAGTAGTAACTATATCCTAAAACACTCATATAACATGGATAAAAGTGGGTAAAATCTATGGTATATCAACTCCCCCATACTTACCTTTTTGCTTGTCCTCAAGCAAAAGTTGAGTAGTCTTTTTGAAAGAGGTTTGAAAACAGTAGGGACTCACACAAATTTAAGACTTAGTATCATCATCTCTATAATGTTGCAAGCCACATCAAACAAATCCTAACTTCAGAGGGACTTTATATATCCTATCGTAGCTTAGCAACCAAATTCATCTAGCCAGCAACTTGGCAAATCATGTCTGACTATCCCTTCTACTAACCTCATTTCTTACATATTAAAAGAGTAGGCCTTACCTTGGAAGTATCGATCAAAAAACATATGGATTCTTACTCAAGCAAGTTTCTGAACACACTGGTAGTCTTCTCTGATCCCTTTCTTCCCTCTTTCTCTCTTCTCTGAATCCTTATAGTTTCAATTCCATGAATGTTGATGCTAATGTGGTCATCTTGTTCATCTTATTGACTTTTCTACTTTTGTAGCTCTATTTTTGAGAAAGTGTAGTGAATAATGGTGACACATGAGAAAATTGTACCCCTCGTTTCCACAATATGTGATCATTCCTTTCTGAATTAGAATAATGGGATCATAGGAGACATCCCTACCCCTCTGCAACTCCTAGGAAATCATCTCAATCTTTTATTTTTAAAGATACCGAAGAGAAAGAGAAGGGAACCAGAAACACACAAACTTTTACCTTCAAGACTTGCAAGAGGAATCATGTCTGTTGTATACCAAGCCCCGAGACAAGCAAGTTAAGTTAAATTAGGTTGGAGGTCAGCTTTGGTTCCTTCAGACATTCTCAGCAAGTGTGGTCATAGTTGACAGGTGATCCAATTTGGTATCTTTAGTACACTGTACAGTCAATAAGTCTAAGAATAATGCTAAAGAATGGTAAGATAACAAGTAAAATTGAAAAGGTTCATCATCCCCTTTCTGACTCAATAAAAACTTTTTTGTGAACATTTAATAAGACTCAAAAATTAACTAAATATCAATAAATCTATCCCCATACTTGAATTACACTGTCCCTAGTGTATATCCAGTCGAATTATGGTGAGAACATAAGTCATAAGGATACAATTTAACAAGGAAAATGATATATCTGCTCGCTGATGTCAACATCGATCGACACAATAAAGTGGTAATCGATCATTTCTAGTGTTGTATTGTCGATTGACATTGACCTGGTCTCATTGGTCGATGCTTAGAGAAATCGTCTCCTCATATCTCTTTTTGTGTCAGCAAAAAATAAAAACGAAAATCAACAATGGATGAAAATAAAACAAAATTTTAAAACTTAACAGTTAGTTGCTTGCCACTCAGCGCTTATTTTCAGTCATTAGCTTGACTTCTGGAGATTTGATTCAGTTCGGATGAGAATGATATCCTGCTCCAAAACAAGTCTCAGTGCCTACTCTCTGAAGCTTTATCATGCTTTTGTGAAAGCCTCCTCCATAGACTCTTCTCCTTTGTTTATCATCTCAACAATAAGGAGTGCTCGAAGCTTTGCAAATGGCTGTGAGAAGCATCTGCTGCGCACTCTAGATTTCTTGACACCATCCAAGAAGTGAGGAATCAATGATAATTGAGGGCCACCCTTGATCCTTTTTCTCTTCTTCCAATTCTTCCTCTTCATTCCCCTAGACTTGTCTGATTGCGTGGTGGTTCCTCCATCAAAAAGATTTTGACACACTTCAAACTCATTCTGCTCTGATATGCGATGGGTGTCGATTGATGGTGAAGTGGTAGTGTCGATCGATGCCGGCTTGTTGATGTCGTTTGATAATGATTCCGTGAAGCCTTTGTTGACTTTGCTTGTAAATCTTAACCCTCGCTGAGAATCTATTGCATGTTGATGATCATCAAATACCCCATTGTAGGAACCTATATGCACACTTAATCTGGTGGGAAAGGAGATTCAACTTCAAAGACAGCGCATGTGACCATAAACTTCACATGATCATGTACCCTTTGCACTTTTTCGTGAAGTCCAGCAGCCTCTTCTACGCAGATATGTGGTTGTGGATGTTCTAGAACAGCAAGGTGTGAGGCCTCTGAATTGTGTGTTCTCTCCTTGATCGGTTCCAGCTCAACTGTATATCATGGCAGCTCGTCCAACGGTGAATGTCGATCGATCTCGGGGCGAGGGTGAGGTTTGGGAGGGGGGGGGGGTTGAGGCGGTGTTGATCGATAGCATCAGGTGGGTGTCGATCGATATCATTAGGCGGGTATTGATTGATGTTAGCCTTTGGTGAGGTCTCCAGAACGTTTCTCGAAGTGTGCTGATCATCATCAAGCTTCATCTCCAAGTCTTGACCCAAAATTTCAGGCAGTTTTTTCATCCTCTAGCTCCAATAAATCCTCTAAACCGACTGATCAAACTTAAGTGTTGAGCCTGCAATGTCATGAAAGCAACTCGATCTTTCAGATATTTCAAGAGGTATCGAACGACAACAAAGATATGTGTCGATTGTTGCTGAGGTTTTAGTGACGATTGACATGGTGTGTTTTATTGTTCTAGCAGGGTAAAAATATCCTAAACAATTAACTATCAAATTAACCTAATCTTGACACACAAATAATACTCTTGCCAAGAGAGATCATGTGTAGTACTTAGGGATCGAATCCACAGAGAGCAATGGCACACAATAGGTTTTTTATTTCTAAAGACTAAGCTAGGTGAATATATGTATTACTAGTGAATAACAAATTAAGGAAATATTCCTTACCAAAAAGGAGGGATGTAATATGGAAATATGCTAATAATGAAAATATGGAAATATGTAAATAAACTAACTAGATATACATGTAAATATGCTAGATATAGGTTTCAAGCCTAATGGATTATAGGGAATATGAGGAACGAAAATGTAAATATTGTAGAGCTCAAATATTAATTGTTCTAACCCTTTTAACTCCAACTCTCGTATGAGAGCAAAAGGAAAGACCATCGATCGACGGCTAAGGCCTGATGTCGATCGACAGTGAAATCAGAAGGAAGTGTGAACAAGATTTGATAAGTCCATCAGACTTATTAGACCAGCTCTCACATGTGTCTAACAGCCTAGTTCAATGGTGTCTATTATGGCACATAACCTACTCTTTTAGTCATCCTTGTCCTACTTTTAAGATCTTAGTTAGCTACTCTAGAATGCAAGTATGAAGCACAACTCAATTGATGGATACTAACTAAACCTAGCAATCCTACTTTTTGGCTAATCCATAATTGTTATCATTCAAACCTAAATCTAGTTGATAACTAATAAGACATAATTAAAGAAAGGATAATAGTCTAAATATAATGCATAGATAAAATATTGGGGTTCCAATACAAATCTCCCTAAGGAGATGAATATTCTACCGTAAGAACCCTAAACTATAATAGAAAACTAAAACTCCTTGTGCACAAAACTCTGCAATTCATGCACACATGTACTCTGGTACCGTTCTCTGACATCAATACAAAAGGCATAAATATAAAAATCCTTTAACTTAGGTCAAAACTCGTCCAGTGCATTTTCGTCATTTGTCTCTAACTTGGGCTTTGAATCGGCTATCTGCGATTTGGACGTCGATCGATGGCTAGTGTGCAGAAGTAATCGACCGTGGTCTTTTAACATCGGTCGACACCAAGGTTGTGTCGTCGATCGATGACTGTCTTGTACTTCGACTCTTTAAATGATCAGCTACGGATTCTTCTCCTCTAAATGCTCCAAAAGCTCCAAGTACCTCCATATATCTCCAAAACGTTCATAGACCTATAAATACTCAAACAAAGTCTGTACACACATAATAGACCCTAATATAACCTATAACATGACCTAAAACTGGTAATAAATAGGCTATATAAACTCCCCCAGACTTAAGCTTTTGCTTGTCCTCAAGCAAACCAAGTATGTGAAAGAGGTTTTGAAAAGCGGAGACTCACATAATGTCTAAGTATAGCTGTCACCCTAATATGTTGCAACCACATCCTTTCAAGGGGAAATTGGCCAATTCATATGTCAATAGAGGCCAACGGTTTCGATCAGTACATGAACATGTAACATGTACGAAAACATACATCAACTAGTACAAAATTCGATTTTCATAAATGAACTTTTGAAACTTGGTTTTGACATACGTTGACTTGATTTTCGTAGTCAAACGTTAATTTGGCGTTAACATGTAATATGAAATCGGCCAATTCATACATACACAGTGGACAACGGTCCCAATAAATACATAAACATGTCACATGTGCGAAAACATACATGAACTAATACAAAATTTAAATTCAATACATGAACTTTCGAAATCTGGTTTTAACATACATTGACTTAATTTCTACTAATCAAACATTACCGAATATAAATATTATGTCATGTGTTGAGTAAGTAAATTTTTTATAGTATTATGTGGCAATTAAACCGTATTACGTGGTAATTGACTGAGAAAAATAAATCATTTAGGCCACATGATTTTCTTCTCATATAACTCATTAGTTAGCTTTTTTCTTTAAATTTTTGTTCTTCATTTTTTCTGCAAAAAACCTAATACAGAGAAGACAACAAATGAAAAAAATCAAAAGAGAGAAACAAGAATGAATAAGCTAGAAACTAAAGAGAAAAAAGAAAAAAAAATAAAGAGAAAAGTTAACTAATTAGTTACACGAGAACTAAATCGTTTGACCTAAATGATTTATTTTACTCAATCAGTTACAATGTAATACGATTTAATTACCATATAATACAATGAAACTTATTTAATCAACACGTGACATACATTTACATTCGGTAATATATGACTAGTGGGAATTAGATCAATGTATGTTAAAACCATGTTTCGTAAGTTCACGTATTGGATTTAAAAGTTGTATTAGTTGATGTATATTTTTGCACAGGTAAAGTGTTTATGTATTGATCGGGACCACTGGTCCCTGTTGACGTAGGATTTGGCCGATTTCATGTCACATGTTCACGACAATTTAACATTTGACTAACGAAAATTAGGTCAATGTATGTTAAAACCAAATTTTGAAAGTTTCTGTATGAATATTGAATTTTGTACTAGTTGATGTATGTTTTCGCACAAGTAACATGTTCATGTACTGATCGGGACCGTTGACCTTTGTTGACGTATGAATTAGCCGATTTCCCTCCTTTCAAGTCAATCACAGAAAATTTTTATATACCCTATCCTAGTATAGCAACCAGATCCATTATACCAACAACTTAGCAAATAGTACTCTTGCTCACCCTCTACTGATTTCATTTTTTGCATAAAATTTCAGTGTAGGCTTTACCTTGGGAGTATCAATTAAGTTACATATGGACTCTTACCTCTGCAAGTATCTGAATAACCAGGCAAAAAGTCTTCTCTGATTCCTTTCTTGCCCCTTTTCTCTCTGAATCCTTTCTTCCATTTTTTCTCTCTGAATCCTTTTAGATCTCAAACATAATGGACAATGATGTTGATACAATCCAACTTGCCGTCTTATTTTCTATTTTCTTCTTCTTTTCTTTTCTTTTGCTTTTTTGAAAAGTTGTAGGCGAACAGTGGGGTCATCGGTAATGTACCTACCCTTCGCTTCCAACAATGTGTGATCGTTCCTCCGAATTAGCACAGTGAGGTCATCGGTAATTTACTTACCCCTCTGCATCTCGAGAAGCCATCTCAATCTTTTAACAAACCTAGACTAAATCCTAGAAATTAAATCTAATGGCGATCAATGCTTCCCAGCAACGGCGCCAAATTTGACATGGTGTGTTTTATTGTTATAGCAGGGTATAAATATCCTAAACAATTAACTATTAAATTAACCCTAATCTTAACACACAAATAATACTCTTGCCAAGAGAGATCAAGTGTAGTACTTAGGGATCAAATCCACGGAGAGCAATGACACATAATAGATTTCTTATTTCTAAAGGCTAAGCTAGGTGAATATATGTATTAGTGGTGAATAATTTATTAAGGAAATATTCTTTATCAAGAAGTATGGATGCAATATGGAAATATGCTAATAATGAAAATATGAAAATATGCTAATAATGCAAATATGGAAGTATTCTAATAAACTAACTAGATATAAATGTAAATATGCTAGATCTAGGATTTCGACGCCGTTCTCAGCCTTCGCCTTCTATAGTATCCGTTTCAATACAAGACAAAGAAGTCTAAGGGATTATAGGAAATACGATGCACGGAAATGTAACTATTCTAGAACTCAAATACTAACTATTCTGACCTTTTTAACTCTAACTCTCGTAAACAAGCAAAAAAAAAGACAATCGATCGACTACTAAAGCCTGATGTCGATCGACGGTTAAATCAGAAGGAAGTGTGAACGAGATTTGGTAAGTCCACCAGACTTATTAGACCAGCTCTTGCATGCGCCTAACAGCCTAGTTCAATGGAGTCTATTCTGGCACAGAACCTACTCTCATAGTCGTCCATGTCCAACTTTTGAGATCCTAGTTAGCTACTCTAGAATGCAAGCATGAAGCACAACTCAATTGATGGATACTAACTTAACCTAGCAATCCTACTTTTTGGGTAATCCATGATTTCTATCATTCAACCCAAATCTCTCTAAGGAGTTATGAATATTCTCCCCTAAAAACCCTAACACTATAATAGAAAAATAAAACTCCTTGAGCACAAAACTCTGCACTTCATGCACACAGTCACTCTGGTATGTCTCTCTCACCTCAATACATAAGGTATAAATATAAAAACCCTAAAACTTAGGTCAAAACTCGTCCAATGCATTTTCGTCATTTGTCTCTAACTTGGGCTTTGAATCGGCTATTTGCGATTTGGACATCGATCGATGGCAAGTGTACAGCGTCGATCGACCTTGGTCTCTTAACATCAGTCGACACCAAGGTTGTGTCGTCAATCAGCAATTTTCTTGTACTTCGACTCCTTAAATGATCAGCTACGGATTCTTGTCCTCCAAATGCTCCAAAACCTCCAAGTATCTCCATATATCTCCAAAACTTTCCTGGACCTGTAAATACTCCAAAACATAGCCTAGACATACATAATAAACCCTAAATAGAGCCTATAACATGGCCTAAAACTGGTAATAAATAGGCTATATCATCGATCGACATTGAGGTATTACTGTCGATCGACACTAAAGTGGGGTCACTAGTATCAGCTTCTTCTGCTCAGCCCGGCTCAGATCCATGATGTTCATCGCATTTATGTGTAACCTCATCTGTCTGTTGAACCTAAATATCTGGCTTCTTAGCATGAGTGTTCAGTGTTTCACATTCTCCATCTGTTTCGCATTCTCCATCCATCTCGCTATAGGCAACACCCAATATCTGACTGAACTTTAACATCAGCTCCTTCTCCCGGGATTTAACCATCATGTCCAGCATATCATCAATCTTCCTCTTCCAAGCTGCTGCAGCATCAGTTAGAAATTTGTTGAGGAAGGTGCTTTTAATGTCCTCCCAACATGTTAGAGATCCTAGCTGCAGTTGATTGAACCATCTAAATGCATCTTCGGATAGAGAATATGGAAAGATGTTGCAGATATGTGGTCTACAGCTATTTCATGCCGCTCGCTAGCTGAGGCTAGCCCCTCAAGTTCTTTGATATGGTCTATGGGATCTTGGTGAGGAAGACCATGAAAGGGGTCATGACTTCTCGAATCATACCATTCACGGATAAAGATCAAAGTCATTCATCTCAGCAACAACAATCACATCAGGGATTACAAAGCTCTATGCATTAATCAATTGTCATGCACTGTTTCAAAGGCGACCTTATTCGTCTCTTAACATCCCATTATCTTCGACCTCAAGTATAAGCATTTCGACCTTCTCTGTCTCCCTGCAAGTGGTGTTCGTCATTGGGTGAACAATGTCGCAATGAACAGTGTCGATCGGCAACAAATGAATAGTGTCGATCGATGGCGGATGAATAGTGTCGATCGATGATGGATGAATAGTGTCGATTGATGCTTGGTTCACGCTGTCGATCGCTGCTGCTTGGAGGGTGTCGATCGATACTTCCCTCGTAGATTTACGGATCGTGCATAAACCAGCAGGCTCCTTCTTTGAAGAACCCAAAAATCCTATCTTCACTGTTGTTCCTGGTACTAAGATGTATGTACCTGAAATAGAAGAAAAAATATTTTATGTAGATAAACTAGTATGACAAAATCAAACAAATTGAGTCTAATGGCGTTCCATGCTCCCCGGCAACGACGCCAAATTTGATATCACTCAAATTACCCTAAGAAGTGATTTTTACTCTCTCAAATAAGAGGTTGAGTTGTAGCACTTAGGGATTGAATCCACAGAGAGCGTGGGAACACAATAAACTCAATCAATGGTGATTAAGCTGGGCTAATAAATTTAATATGCAGTAAATAAAGGAAAGCACGTCAAACAAGGTAGTTGTTCTAAAGATATTGATTGGGTTGTTTGACGGAAAGATGGTTTGCTAGATCTAGGGTTTCAGGCAATCAGGATTATATAGATATAGAATGCAAATAGTATGTAAGGCAATCCTATAACTCATACTTAAGTAATAATCTATCAACTTATGTTTGGTTAGATTATCTATTGTCTAGATCTAAGATATCAACTGTCGTTTGTTGATCTTGAGAAAGTGTCGATCGATACTATATATTGATAATCGATCGAACAACTTTCAAAACATTGATCGATACACCGATAAGGGTGTCGATCGATGTTTCTTCTAGGAAGATTAAGCGATCGGGTTTGATGTGTTCACTAGGTTTCCCAGATCAACAGTCATTTGATATTACCAATCCTAGTTCAATGAGAATCAATTCAGGTAATAGACCATGCTGTCGTGTGCGCCTATTTATCTAAGATCGGGATTCTAGTTCGCGAATCTAGAACACAAGGAGTAAGAACTATTCTATTGAAGGATATCTAATTATCACCCTAGCAATTCTATAGTTTTTGCTAATCCATCAAGAACCCTAATTAACCCTAAATCTAGAAGGTAGATCTATTCAAGCATGATAGTTGTCACAGAAAACCATAGATGAATAGATGAAATTGCAATAGAATAAATATAAAACCAAAGAATTTCCAAGAGGACTTTTAAGGAGTTTCTCTCTTTTTTCCTAACTAAGAACAATTAATAGAATAATGCTTAGCCGTCAACAATGCCTTAGAAAACACATAAATAGGGTTTTAGGTCTTCCATGGGTATTATGGTAATTTGTGGTAGCTTCTGGGTTTAATTCGGTCTTGAGATATACTTAGCCCGCGTTCTGGAATTACCTTCGATCGACACTAAGGCTGGGTCTTCGATCGAAGTTCCTTCATCTCCTCGACAACTTTCTCTCGCGAGGCAAACTGGCCACTCTTCAGTAAAATATGCATAACTTCTGCAACAGGATTCTGATTAATCTCAAACCGGTGGCATTGGAAATCTAACTCAAATATATATAGTGTATAATAAGATGGGATTAATATAACGGTGGTAAGGTCTCCATACATAGCTAAACATCTGAGATGTCTGTGCAGTTCTGCCCCTCAAAATGCTCCAAAAGGCTCCAAAATCACCATATTTCTCCAAAACATAGTTGAGCCTGTAAATACACTAAAACGACTCCAAATCGTAGTAAATATATCCTAAAACCTCATATACCATGGTTAAAAGTGTGTAAAATCCATGGTATATCATGATACTCGAGCTCTACGTCTCGACCCGACGCGTCTAGTAAAAGGCGCCGTCAAATGTGTGTTGGAAAAGTGGACCGGCGATGACCTGGTTTGCCACATGTGAAACAGCGCAGGTTTCCAACTCTATTTGTGCAGTTAGGTTCAGTCGTGACTATAGCTGTCTCAGGAGTGGGTGTCTCTTGTGGTGTCGTCTGAGGCGTAGATGTCTCATTTGTACGAGGCTGACGTGCCGTACTCCAATTTGAAAAGTTGACCTTTGTTTGAGATTCAATGGTCAAGGCTGGTTGATGAGCTTCTGAAACCATTAAAGGATTAAACATATTCAATGTGTATTGGATCTGTAATCGTAATTCTCCGATGAATTGAGCAGCAATCTGACTTTCGGTATCTTGAAGATCAATACGGTTCAACAGCAAGAAAAATTTGATGGAGTATTCTTCCACAGAACGTGATCCTTGGCAGAGATGGTGTAGTTTTTGAAACATAAGAGCTTCATAGTTATAAGGTAAAAACTTTTCTTCATGTGCTTCTTTAGTTTCTCTCATGACTTAATCTTAGGTTTGCGCAAGCGAAGTCGTGACGTCTTTAGTTGAGACCACCACACGGCTGCTCTACCACGAAATCACATGGCTAGTACTGGGACACAATGCTCTAAAGGTCGTGCTTGAATTCTAAAATTTCGTCAACAGTAGCGATTCAATCAAGAAGATCTTCTGGAAATTGCGTACCGTGAAATTTTTGGATCTCAAATTTAAAACTCTATTCCATTGACCGTCGTTGTTTTTCTGGTTGCGAGCTCTGTTTTGACCTAGAACCACAAACGGGTTTGCGTCAACATGTTCTTCCTCGTCACATTGGGCTGCTAGAGCTGGGTTTTGTTGGGCAACCAAAGCCTGCATAGCTTGGGTTAGTTATGCGATCTGTTCTTGAATCTCGATTATGGTTTGTTGTTGTTGTTCTTCTGTTTCTTTGCGGGTACTAGGAATTTTGGCGGAAGTGTTGTTTAGCTCTGATACCAAACTGTTGGCGGGTAAGAACAGTGACAGCTCAATTTAGGGGTTATTCCCGCTCTAGAGACCTGCTTCTTGCAACGATGAATTGAATTAAATTGATAAACAAGGAAAAGAGAAAGCTATCTTGTTTTTATTAATCAAATTCTATATCTTAAAAGCCAAGGCTAATGTCCTTTATATAGCAAATCATTTTAGTCACAATCGACTAGGAAAGATCATTTCTATTCTAAAAAGGAAAACGTAAACAACAATAACTATCTAAAAAAGGAAGTAAAGAGAAGTCAAATAAAAGGAAAGATGTAAAATACGGTTAAGGTGATGGCGGTGTAGATGCTGCTGCATCATTTTGTCAGCAGAACACTGGACTGCTGGGTAAGTGACTGCTCAATGGCAGAGTTAGAACTTGAAAAGATTTTGAACATTTCATCCACTAAGTTAAAGGTTAGGAAATTGTTATATTATCATATTTGTAATCAGATTAATCAGAATCTTTCTTTGTGCTACAGTGGGGCAAATAGTAATGATTATTTCCTACATGTTCAACGAATAAGATTTTCTTTTTATGGGATCAGGAGGGTCTAACTGCTGAGGAAACATCGAAGAATGAGCATGATAATGGGGAACAATGAAGGTTTTTTTCATTTATGACTATCCAATTTCTTGGATTTGAGTTGGAGAATGCCTTTGACCATGTCATATGTTGCCTTTGGATACAGATGCTGATGTAAGATGCTGGAGATGGCGTCAAATGAAAGCTGGACTGAGGAATATCTTTCTAGCTGGCATGGACATCGCTATCAGGTTCTTTAAGTCATCTACCTAGGCATGATCTTATGCATATTCATGTATCATAATAATCACATTCTGATTTTTATGCATTTAGCTGGAGTGTATTGCTTATGGAAATTCCTAGTACCCCACAAAGGTTGAGGTGTCGATTCTAGTTGTAGACACTGAACAACCTGCCCGAGGTACAAGGAGTAAGGACGTTCAGAAGAATTTCAACAGTCCTCGTGAAGCTGAGAGGAATGTGACAGAATATTCCTTGAAGACAACCATTTACTCAAATGCTGACGAGTGACGACAATCCTAAAGCCACCAAGAAACCTGAGTGAAGAACGTATATTTACGGTTTAAAATCTTCAACCTTATTTTTAGGGTTTTGGGTACGAAATCGGACTTGGTTTTCCGAGTAGTTATCTCAGGTAAAACTTATTTATGAAAATAACTGTAAGACTTTGATTATGGGAAATATCTGTTATCAATAGATTTTGTTTTATTATGGGTCCTGTAAAATTTGGAATTACTCTATTATTTTTAAATATACTTATTATTTTTAAGTTAGATAAATACATTTTAATGATTTTGTGTATATAGTCGTTTGATGTAGGAGTTATGTTGCGTTAAGTTTGAAAGATCTGAAACTTTATATGTTTGTTGCGACTATAAATCAATAAATCGTTATTTTTAGATATTGTTAGAATAAATAAAAAATGTCCTTATTTTTATCTTGTACTTCATCACTATCACTTTTTGGTCTTTATCAACAACTGTTTTTGGGTAAAAAGGGAATTGTTTATCAACAATTGTCTTCATCGGATGACACCTTATTCAATGTAGTTAGAACCGAGCCAAGTAAGGAAGTAGATGGATGTAGACATAAGTTAGTGGCACAAGACGACTTTATACGCATGCCCATAATATATTATTGTCTTTCCATTTCCTCAGAAGCTTCACCTCTTATGCTCAGGGGCGGACGTAGAGCATGAGCTACGAGGGCACGTTCCCCCATCTATTTTTTAAATTTTCTTAACAGGAAGCTTGATATTTGTACAGGTGCCCCCAATCCAAAACAATTCTGTATAGTGGAAAATTGTTTGTGTTCCCCCAACTAAATGTGATCTGAGATCCGCCCCTGCTTATGCTCAAAGCCAACCTTTTATTCCAATTCAAGTGTCAGTAAACCTCGTAACTTTTTTCTTCTCTAGGCTCTTTTAATTTCAGCAAATGCCTATTTTAAAAGTCTATACATTTTTCAGATTCAAGATTTGGGCATTTACACGATGTATCTCATTTGTTAAAGTGGAAATTACACCCACATAACTATAGTTATTTTTTCAGCTGTCCAATACTGGTATCATCTTGCAATGAGGAAATTTGAAGCACATTTTTTGGATTCTTCCTACAATTTCTTTGTTTATGTTTGATTTCTAAATAGTAATCTATTTTTTTTCCTGAGATGATTCGACTTTAAGAATATCATTAGATAATGGTGTCATACATAGATATTGTAAATCGTGTAAAAATTACCAATTGTATTGTGCTAATATACGTTGGAATAAGCCTGTCTCATTTGATTGAGAATGAAGAAGGAAAACTTGAGGACGAAGATTAGAAATCCAGGGCTTAAAATGGAGAGAAGGGCAACCTGCGTAATAGGAAAAAAGGTGAAGATTTCTATTAGTCATGTGTGAAGGACGATATCTTTTACTGGATAGCTTTTTTCTCCTTTTTCAACACCATGATAATATTTTTTTCACATGAATTTATTTATAATAGAATTTCAAATTCAAGACGTATACACGATTAGTACTATTAAGTTTACAAATAAAAATAACCCCAAAACTACATTTTTCAAATTTATTATGCTAATCGTGTCTTAAAAAAATTGTGCCTACTAATAAATTAGGCTGAAAATAGATAAAATGTTGTGTTAGACCTTGCAAAAAAGAGTGTTTTAGATTTAAAATTAAGTTAAATATAACAGAAATGTAAGAATCTATTACAATAAAGTAGAGCTAAGAATGGGGGCAAGTTTGGACATGTGCAATTCATTTCCAGGCCTATCCACATAGACAATAATAATTCATACAAAATTGACCAATCAAAATATTTAGGTCAGCCTTATCACTTAAAAGATCAATTATTGTTTATCTTGCTTCGTCCCCTTAAGCGATCACTTCCTTTTCTCTACTCGCTTTTTCAGTTACGCATATTTTTAGAGCTATCATCTTGTATATCTTTATATGACAAAAATAAATCTACTAACTTTCACTAATCTCAATATCCTTATTTTTAATGAAAATATGAAAAACTTATTTTATCCTTATTTACTTTTCAAATTAATATTTTTAAAAAATTTTAAAATTAAAACTTTCTTATTTTTTCAAAATTTTGAAATTTTAATTACCGACGTACAACTAATTTGGTAGTTGTACTGAAGTAGTTGTACTGAGTTCTACAAGTTCTACTGAAGTAGTTGTACCGAGTCCCACTAGTTGTATTGAGGTAGTTGTACTAAGTTCTTCAAGTTCTATTATGGTAGTTGTACCGAATTCACTAATTTTACGGAGGTAGTTGTATTGAATTTCTAGTAGGTCTACTAAACTAGTTATACCAAATTTTACTAGTTATACTAATACATTTCAGATCAATCGATAAAATATATAAAAAACTATAAATTCAGAATCCACAGTTCCACCAAGTACAAAGTAATACAAAATTCATAAATCCAAAATTCAGAAGCAATAAAAACGTAGCTCTAATTTTAAATCTAAAATCTATAATGCAGATCGAAAAGAATTTTTGTTTTATTCAAATCTGTAGATGAAATCAGATTAAAACACACAAAAATACCAAAATCCTGGAAAAATGGAAGAACATGATGAACTCTAAATAAAAAACCAAGAATTCGTCTTTGATGCTGGAGTTTTAATCACTTGCAGATGTTCATGCTCTTATGCTATTATCTCGTATGGAGTCGCTGCGAATTATTACCATCTTCAATTTTCAGATTTGATAAGATAAACATCTAAATATGAGGTTTGAATAAATAATTATATGTAATAAGAACCTTAGAACTTGCATTCGTCTAAATAGTCTAGATTTAATAAAACTATGAGAGGAATTTGCAAAATATGACTTAAAACTTGATTTAAATCTCAAAACTACAACCAAACTTGAATCAAATGTAAGTAAACCAAAAGACTAATGAAATTACAACAAACCCCTTATGACAAAAAAACAGAATTTAGTCTTACGAATCATACTCCATAAAGTCTTCTGAAGTTTTTTTAAGTCTTCTCGGGTTCTGTAAGTCTTGTAGAAGACTTCCCGGAAATCTTCTTATATATTAGATCTTTAAAATAATTTATAAATTTTATAAAAAATATTTTGATGTGAAAAAATAAAATCATGTAATTATAAACATTTGTAGATAATATAAGTTGAGATCTAGTAAGATTGAATTGTAGCAAATATGTGTTTAGCTTTGTATATTAAACACTTTTAAAGTTGATTTTGGTAACATATGTTGTAGTATTGTATGTATTCTTAAGGTTAGATTTTGAAAGCTTAACTTTTATTTTGTTAAAAGATTAAATTTTAACGTATATGCGTTTAGTTCTGTTTATATTAAACACTTTTAAGGGTGATTTAAGTTTTATGAAGTGTTTGTTTCTAGTTAGTTAGTTATTTTGAGTTTAAGGTTTAGGTAACTTAAGTCTTCCAACAAATAATATACTAGAAGACTTCCGTGGAACTCTATGGGTGAATAATAAATTTAGGTCTATAAGACTTTCAAGTAAGTCTCCTAGCATGTATTATATTAGAAGACTTACTTGAAAGTCTTATGAATCAAAATTATTTAATTTTATTAACATTTGTCTCATTATATGAAGAATAATTTACACATTTTCTCTCTTCCTCTCAACTGGCTGCAACAAAAATGTAATTTTCTAGTTCGACGTATAGACTCTCGACTCTCTCCCTCTCAGCCGCCACAATCTCTCAAGAAACCGGTCATCCCCCGGCGTCCGGTCTCCAGTTCCGGCGCCGGAGGCTTCCTTCTCTATCCTTCTTGTTTTATCTTTGTCCTTTGTGGAGTTTCCTCTTTCCGGTGATATACATATGATTCTGGAGCCTGACAGAGACCCTTGGTTTTGTTCTGACCGCGGTGGAGCAAGGCAAAGAAGGTGGAAGACGAGCCTCTGGAGCAGAAGCGAATCAGATGAAGAGGAGGGTACAAAAAGGGTCGGTGTTTAGGGTTTGGCAGGAGCCGTCGATTGATTTTCTCGTTTGAATCGACGGTTCTTTCTTCCGAGATGGAGGCGTGTGGCTTCGCTTTCGTCCTCTCCCTGGTAGCTCTGGAAGTTGGTCCGGTGTGGCGGCTTGTGGTTCAGATCCAAAAGGTGAGAGGCACATGTAGAGCGGTGGAGCAGACTTGGTGCTGAGGTTGCTCATCGTCTTATCCTCGCCAATGTACGTCGTGGTCCTCTCTCTCGACGGCGTGGACAGAGTGCATATGGTTGATGTGTCTCAACCGGGTTGGCTTAGGTTTCATGTGCTCTTGAATCCCTCTTCTGTTTTTGGGTCGTCTATGGCCTAGACGGTGGTTGGAAGGAAGGAGATTCATTTGGACAAGCAGAGTCAAGCCACTGGTGTGATGGCGTCTTCAAGAGAAGCTGTGGTCCGGTTCTCGGAGACAGGATGTGTCAAGACTGTAGCTTTCTTCGAATGGTCAACGGGAGTGTTACTGGTCTTGGTGGCAACATGTCTTGATCATTCGCAGTTTCGATTCAGTGTCTTAACCCGATAGATTTCCCTCTTCTTCTGTGTTGGAAGTGCTGGATTGCAAGTGTCGCAGTAATCTCAACCCGACTTTTGGGGATATACAGACATTTCAAGCTGGCTGGAGGCTTTTGTTCAGAGCTTCCGTTTGCTTCTATTCTGATTCTCCGACAAGGATTCAAAGCCTTTGTTCCTGGTCACTTGGGGTCCTCTAATTGGGAATATGCACCTTTAAGGTGTTCATGTGGTTGATCACGTACTGCATTCATATTTTTTGGAATCAATGGCTTGGTCTATATTAGTTTCTCTCAATTAGGACATATTAGTGGCTTAGGGATTACTTTGTATTCTTGTTTTAGAGGTAGAATTAGTTGGTTCAAGAGGCGGTTCATCTCGAGTCGTGGGATGAACTCGTCTCGTTGTGGTGAAAAATACAATGTCGATTCGATTGGGTAGCATATGATCATTCTAAGTGTTCCTACGTGATACTAGATCACGGCGTTGTATGTGGGGTTGTAATCTCTAAGAGGTTAAATCTTTGTATTCACAATTTGTTTAATGAAAGTTAAAGTTGAGCCCAAAAAAATGTAATTTTCTTATTCTAAAACTCTCTAACCTCTCTCTAATCTCTTTGAACTTAAAAACACCAAACTTTATATCAATTTCTCATTTTTATCTCATGTTTTTCTCACAGATTTATTTGGTTTTTGCAGGTTTTTCATTACATGGTTCTCATCTTCCACTCCTTTAAAGTTAGATCTACAAATCATATTTTTTTTTTCATTTGGAAACCTCTTGTTGCTTAAAACTCTTAACATTTGAAAATTCTTTTTGTTGTTTTAAGTTCTTACCTTATTTTTGAAGTTTTTCAATGTTTTGAATCCAATTGAATCCAATTGAAGACTTTCAGAGAAGTCTTCTAACATTTATGCATTAGAAGACTTCTAGGAAGTCTAGAAGTCTTCCAGAAAGTCTAGAAGTCTTCTGGTGGAGTTTTCTCTTATATTTCTTCTTTCATAACAGATCTGAGCATTTTGTTAAGTCTCTATGGTGGATTTTTGGTAAGTCTCTGATTGCTTAAAACTCTTACATTTTTTTCCCAAACTAAAACTCTTCAATTACTCTTAAGTCTCTTAGAACTTGAAGACACCAATCTTTATATCAATTTATCTTTTTTCTTTGTCTCATGTGATTTCACTAATTCATCTTGTTTTGCAGGTTTTTTATTACATGGTTCTCATCTTCTACTACTTTAAAGGTAGATCTATTTTTGGATATATATTTTGTGTGTTCTTTAAAGGTAAACCTATCTCATTTTCCAGTCATTTTCTCTGTTTTGAAGCCATTTGAATGTTTTTGGATTTGAAGGTTTTTCAGGTCTGAGTCAGACTTTGGAAGACTTCTAGAAAGTCTTCTGGGATGTCTTTTGGGAAGTCTTCTCAGATGTCTTCTAACATATATGTGCCAGAAGACTTATAGGAAGTCTTGTGACAGAGTCTTCTATAATATCAAGTTGAGTCCAGACTTGTTTTTGTGGATGAATGATCTATAATAATTTCGTTTATGGTCATTTTGTGATTTGTAGGTGTACTCTTTTAATTGCGAATTCCTTTGTAAATTTAAAGAGATATTAATGAAAATATTTAATAAATATATTCATGTCTACATATTATCTTGCCAAAAGTACTTGACGTTTTTGAAATTATTGATAAAACGTCAATAGCAAAACACAATAACATAAAAAATAGTCAAATTTACTACAACTAAAAGAGAAGAATTCTCAAGAAAACTTAACAAAATTCACAAAATATCAAATATTACATATATTCAAACATATAACAGTTTCACTGGAAGACTTCTAGGAAGTCTTTTGGGTTGTCTTCTGGAAGGCTTAAATTTAAAGCGAAAAATTGAAATATAAGCGGGAAACTCAAATTTTAAATTTAATAAAAGTTAAAAAGTATATCTTATGATCTGTTAGGGTCAAAAAACGGTTATCTCGAAATCAATGTCTAAAAGTTGTGTTTCCACACGAAAGCTATCTCAAAACCATCCCGACAAAAGTTCCCGAGCTAAAGACTCAAGAGAAACAAAGCACAGAGCCAAACAAGCAGTCCAATTTGCCGAATGGACGAGTTGGACCGGATGAGCCGTACAACTCGTCGAACGGGCGAGTTGGATCGATCACACCAACCAATTTGACCGTTCAGTGAGTTAGATTGATCACACTGACCAACTCGCCCATTCCGTGAGTTGGATCAAGCAGATCATCCAACTCGCCCGTTCGGCGAGTTGGACCAGTCCAACTTGCCCAACGTGCGAATTGGACCGAACGCATCGTCCAAATCGTCCGTTCGGCGGGTTGGATCAACCCTTCCTGACTCGTCGTAAGGCGACACAAACCAGATCTTATTTCTTTCATTAAACCTCTATGGACCCATTTATTACCTTGTTTCGAACGGAGTTACCAATAGAATTTTACGATTTTAAACCGCAAGAAATCGTTTTCTCATATGAAGTTTGGATTTATTGTATAAAACGGCAACAGTTAACTAAACACCTCAAGCTTCCTCCATGATACGATAAATTTGAACTTTCTTCTGAATTTACGTCGTTTCATGAGTGCTCTTTCGATAAATCGCGAAAAACGCTTAAATCAAAAAATGACCAAAGAAGGTCTACAATGCGGCTAAAAGCCCGCTCGCAAGTTTATACGAAACCAAGCCCAATGATACTATGACGATTTATCTTTATTGCAGGAGAAGATAAATGTCAAGGTCAGAAGTTAAATATCTACTTTTCGCGATAATGATGATGATCGAGAAGAAAAAGAAATATTCCCGAAACACGATAAACTCGGCCTATGAGCGGAAATGGAAAGAGAAACCGACCTAGAAGGCATATATAAGGGGAGCTAAAGCTAAAAGCAAGGGGGATCCAAAGATTTAGACCTAGGAAAAACTCTGCTAGCTTAGGAAAACTTAGAATTTAGACGGCTTGATTTTACTTAGACTCTCTTCGTCTGTGTTCTGAGACGCGCAACATGAGAAACTCGATTCACCCTCGTATATGGATAATATTGCATGATCCCAGCAGAAGTTGAATTTCTCGGAGTACGCAGAAGATTGCTCCCGCAACGAGAAGAGTCAAACAATCTGATGCTGCTCGGCGAGCTCGATCTAATCAACGAGCGTCGAGACCAGGCCTTTATACGAATTTAAAACTATCAACATGCGGCCGCAAAGTACTACAAACCTAACGTGCACAGCCGCAAATTCAAAAAACGCAACCTAGTCCTTCGAAATTTTTTCCACAACAACGCCGAGCGGAACGCTGGAAAACTAGGAGCAAACTGGGAAGGACCATACAAAATCATAAAAGTTGTCCGACCAGGCTCATTCAAACTCGCAAATATGCAGGACATCAAAATTCTGAGAACTTTGAACGCCTAAAGAAATACTACCACTAAGCAACGCTTGGAACTGAACTACGAGACGAATTGATCCTTGAAGAGGGTACATAGTCAATTCGTCGCGAGACGAGCTCAGTTGTCTCCCCTCATTGAAAGGGGGGGGGGTGTTGGTACGTATACGTATATTCGTATGCTCCCAAATATTCAAAAATATCCGCTCCAAGGCTCGATATTTTTGAAGCTTTTTAACCCAGCAGAAAATCTCCCAAAATCCGTCAATCATCGAAAAACTCCATCTCGCAATTCGCTTTGCTTAAAAACGACGTAAAAAATTAACCTTCGACACAGCATGATGTCACTAACGCTCAAAGAACTCCCTTTTTCGTCAAAGCTTTCCGAAAAGGAATACTCACTTTAATAACAGTCCACCTGCGACTATAAAACACGCACATCTTCTTAACAAGTATCCTTCGAGAAGAATAAAAAACGGTACTGTCTACCGATCAGTTTGTTGCTGATCACAAAAAACTTTTGACGTCCTTAACAGACTAAGACATCTCGTAGAGATAGCTTTCGAACACACGACACAAGGGTAATAGCTATATAAAAGAAATCCAAAATTTTGGTCAGCACTTTAGGGAGACTTAAAAATTGTCTCAAATAGATGCTCGATTCCTACCATACGAGTACCATAAGCCGAGGACATGTTGTGGACTCTAAAGCGGGACCAAATCAGGTCGAAAACGATACGGGAAATGTAAGTCGAAGTAGTCACTGCACCCCCTAAAACCATGATTAGACCTAGGTTTTGCCCTAAACCCAGCACACTAGTCTCAAACATCTCTAGAAATAGTATCAAACACCATGATACGAGATCCCAAAATTTGTCTTTTGGCTAATGTTCGAGTGTCTTCAGAAATCCCACAGGTTTACGCACCTCGGAAAACTCTCGAAATAGATCACGAACATAGTAGTTCACCTAGAGTTAGATTACGAGACGACAACTCGTAATCTTCCCTCTTCACCCATATCAATGCTCGATAAACTCTTAAAATGGGATGAAGTTCATTAAAAAGGTCGCAGAAGCGACGGGTATTCAAAGCCACAAGCGGCCAGTCTCAAGATAAAAACACGGCCACACTTGTCCGGAGAAAAACATGAACAATAACATAAAAAAACAAAGTCTCACACAAGACTGCAAACTCAATTACCCTTTGCACGCAAAGCCTCACCTTCACCAGTCACCCCTTCCAGGTTCGGAACGGCGTCGTCTCCACCTTCCTCGTCTAAGAGAAAAAAGCATAGAGAACTTGGGAAGATGGGAGAGTGTGGAGAGAATGGAAAATAGGAAGCTCTATATTTATAGAAGAAACAAAATTGAAGGATTTTCCGCATTATAATTATCGAGAAAACACCTTTCGAGAAAAATCAATTTTTACCACGGGTTCCGATTAACACCATCACTCAACCGCAAGAATTGTGCTCGAAAATTGCGAGCTGAGGGGCTAACTGGTCAAAAACGGTTATCTCGAAATGAACATCAAATTTTTTTGTTTCCACACGAAAGTTATCACAACCCCATCTTGACAAAATTTCCCGAGCTAAAGACTCAAGAGAAACGGAGCACGAATCCAAACGAGCAGTAAAATTCGCTGAACGGAAGAGTTGGACAGGACGAACCGTCAAACTTGCCGAACGGACGAGTTGGATCGATCACATCAACCAACTCGCCCGTTCGGCGAGTTGGCTCGAGCACATCATCCAACTCGCCCGTTTGGCGAGTTGGATCAACCCCTCCTGACTCGTCATAAGGAGAGATGGACCAGAACTTATGACTTCCCTTAAACCTCGATGGACCCATTCATCGTCTCATTTCAATCGGAGTTATTGTAGGAACTTTACGATTTGGAAACTGCAAGAACTCATTTTCGCGTATGAAGTTTGGATTTATCGTATAAAGCAGCAACAGTTAACTAAACACCATAAGCTGCCTCCACTATATGAGAAATTTGAACTTTCTTCGGAATCAACGTCGCTTCATGAGCGCTCTTTCGATAAATCGCGAAAAACGCTTAAGTCAAAAAATGGCCCAAGAAGGTGTAAAACGTGGCTAAAAGCCCACTCGCGAGTATATACGAAACCAAGCCTAATGATACTATGACGATTTATCTTTTCTTGTAGGAGAAGATAAATGTCAAGTTCAGAAGATAAATGTCAACTTTCCCGGATAATGATGAGGATCGAGAAAAAGGGAATATTCTCGAAACACAATAAACTCGGCCTGTGGGCAAAAATGGAAAGAGAAACCGACCTAGAAGGCATATATAAGGGGAGCTAAAGCTAAATGCAAGGGGGATCCGAAGATTTAGATCTAGAAAAACTCTTCTAGCTTAGGAAAACTTAGAATTTAGATGGCTTGATTTTACTTAGACTCTCTTCGTCATTGTTCTGAGACTGATTGGGCTAGCAAAACTATGTCTGTCTTGTCTCTCAGAAAATCTTGTAACTTTTATCTTATCAATTAATATTACACCTATGTGCAACCGACTTTCGATATTCTCTTATCTTTGTCTCTTTCGTTTTTGTGTGTTTACGCAGATAATCTGAGATCAATAGAAAAGTCGAGTTGACTTGACTTCCCTTATTTTATGGAACATTGACATTGTGAATTTCGGTTTCCACATGATCAAAGAAGACATATTAAACCATATTACTTGATATTTTTGAATTTACTTAACACTTTTAAAAATAAAAAACATATCTTAAAGTTACTTAACAAGTTTACAAAAACTAACGTAGAAGACTTTGACGGAATCTTCTCAGATTAGGTAGAAACATTAATAAACATGAATATAGGTAAACTCATCAGTAAAACCATTTAAGTTATGAATTTCATTCAAGAAACCAAATATGAACTAATATACATGAATCAACAAGAAAATGTTAAAAAAACTTTGTAATTTTAGAGAATATGAGAGTTTATTAAGAAAGTCTTATGCCAGACTTCTAGGAAGTGATCAATTAGGTCATTTCTGCAATTGATATTTTACAAAGGAATACTTCCAAAAATTCTACTATACTGCAGACTTCTTTTGAAGTCTTTCTTTGTAAATATTTGCTTATTTTTGTTTTCAAAAAATATCCAAAATACCAGAGAAAACCTCCCTGTAAGTCGTCTAGAAGAAAAATAAAACTTTTAAATATTTAATTTTTACTAAATGACTTATATAAGTCATCTCATGTTACATTTGCAATTAGAAAATAAAAATTAAATATTTAATTTTAACTAGACAACTACGTGTATGTTTTCCGTCAGATGACTTACATGGAAGTCTTCTTTGATAACCAAGGTTTGACCAAAATCTCAGAAAAACATTATGGAAGACTTTAGTGTAAGTCCTCTGCCGGAAGACTTACATGGAAGTCGTCTAATTAAAATTAAGGTTTTTTTCAATTGCAAAAGTAACCTTAGACGACTTTCGCTGACACTGAGAAGACTTCCACAGAGAATTCAGAATACTTACAAGGAAGTCTTCTGGCGGAAAACTTTCGTGTAAGTCTTCTAGAGAAAGTCAAATTTCTGACATAATCCTGTCAGTTGAAAAACTAACCTTTTTATCCTAGATGAATTACCGGAAAATCTTCTCTGGTATTTTTGAAAAAT
Source organism: Moricandia arvensis (assembly GCA_905132765.1). Classification (NCBI taxonomy): domain Eukaryota; kingdom Viridiplantae; phylum Streptophyta; class Magnoliopsida; order Brassicales; family Brassicaceae; genus Moricandia; species Moricandia arvensis. The sequence continues at coordinate 15,644 of CAJHQP010005251.1, read as the reverse complement.
ATTTTGTTAACAAAGAAAAAGTGGAAGACTTCGAGAGAAATCGTCTCTAAAACACACACATAAAGTCAATTGCAACAGTAACCTCTGCATTGAGCAGAAGACTTCCCTATAAGTCTACCTACACAAAAGTATTCTGACGAACAAATCTGGAAAAAAATAAATTTCATATTTGCAACCGGCGAGATAACTTAGTTTAGATTCTCCTAGCACACAGAACTTCACCAGGAAACATATCCACTTGTTAATGACCAAGAATCATGAGTTTGAACCTTACAAAGCTTTGAATCAAAATCTTGGGGTTTTTAGATGAATATAGAGATAAAGTGAAAGATATTTAGTTTTGAGCATAAGAAATGAGATAACAAGAATGAAACTCAATTTTAGGTCCATTAGAGCTTAAAATTGGTTGTTCATGGTGGTTGGTGTATTGATGGCAATGAAAATATTGTAAATACTTGATGAAGATGAAGATGATAGAGTAAAATACTCATTTTTCAAAAAAAAAAACTATGCATTTTTGTGACTAATCCAAACTTTTGGGGTGCATAAGATAAATGAAAGTTTTAGAAAATCAAAGGTTAGTTTTGTGTTTGATTTTGAGTCTTGAATCATATTTGCAAAGAAAGAGAGAAAAATGAGAAAAAATACTCAAGAGAGGAGAAAAAGTAGAACGAAATAAAAGAGAAGAAAGTAAATTGATATTATATATTGTAAGGTTTATTTCAATGAAAAGGTAAATAGGTAATTGATCTGTATTTTTGATTTATAAATGATTTAAAACAAAATAATTTTAGAAGAAGGATATTTTAGGTTTTCCAATTAGGACATCACAGATGATTTCTCATACTTGTTGGAGATGAATTTCATCCCTCCAACACGGTCCATCGAACAAAGGATCGGCCCACCAAGGGGTGCTCCATACAAGCCAATGACGAGCTCTGCCCCCTGAGGAATCTTTTGAGCGAACGTGGTCGGCGCAGGCAAGCCGACCAAACCGGCTTCAGTATGGGCCATGTCGATTTGTTGCCCGACCCATACAGGAAATTCGGCCCATCGAAGACCCGCGGTCGAATTAGGGCGAACCAGAGGACTAACGACCTATAAAAACAAAGATAGGTTTAGAGGAGAGGGGAGACTTTTCTTGTAATAAACTTTTCATTCTTCGAGCTGCTATAAAGTCTTTTGAGCAAAACCCACTGATTCAATCAGATTTGTACAAACATAATCCCGACCTAGCTCGGACTAAACATTTGGCGCCCACCATGGGGCTCGCGCTGAAGTAATGTTCTGACTTGAACAATGAACGCCGATGATACGACCACCGAAGACAACCCTGTTGCCGCCGCCTCTCCAACCATGACTGAAATCATGGATACCATCCTCGCACGCTTCGCTCAGCAGGACGAGGTGAAAAAAGCAACTAATGAGCGTCTCGACATCCTCGCAGCCGCCCTCACTCCCATTCCCGGCACCTCTAGTAACCCCCGACGGTTCGGCAACAACTGTTCTCCATCAACCCTCTGACTGGAATACCCTAGTAGTGTACGGACACCACGGAGCAGACGACGTCAGAACCAATCCAGAACCCAGGAAGCTCAGATCCGACCACAAGCGGACATATAGCTCAGCTCCAAAACTCGCTGAGAGACATACACTCTAAGATCCACCGTGTCACCAGATCGGCTCCAGAAATCGAAAGGGTACTTGAAGCTACCTTGCGTAACCCATTCACCCGACGCATAACTAACTTCAAAATCCGACAAACGGACAAGCTCCACATCCAACCGTACACAGGCGACTCCGACCCGACTGACCATATGACGACTTTCAACAAAGCCCTGGCCCGAGCTCACTTTTTCGATGAAGAGAAGGACGCTGGCTCTTGCCAGCTGTTCGTGAAAGTCTCTCCGGCCCAATGCTCACATGGTTCTCTCGCCTGACCGAAGGCTCCATCGATAATTTTCACGACCTTTCTACGGCGTTTTTGAAGCACTATGTCATGTTTACCCGCGACGGGGCCTCTATTTCGGATCTCTGGAAAATGTCCCAGTCGTTGACCGAGAGCCTCAAAGACTACATGGAGCGTTTCAAGCAGGTGGTGTCAAAGGTCCACGCCACAGATAAAACCCCGGTCGAAGCCCTCCGGCACACGCTATGGATAAACTAAGAGTTCCGCAAAAACCTGTATTCGCACCCTACCGTCTCCTTGCAAGACGCCCTCCATCGATCAAAAAACTTCATTATGCTGGAAGAGGATAAGCGGGCGTACTACACCAAACAGAATACGGTGAAACAGACAGCGTCTAAACCGACGGACCTCTCGCAGGAGCCGCGACAGCATATGCCGTACAACAAAAACGACAAAAAGAAGGCCATCGTGTACGCTATGACCGAACAGGAACCACAAGCAACCAACCTTATGGTCAGGGAGCCCGGATGGAATGTCTGGGAAAGGGATTCCGACTGGAAGGTCATTCCTCGGCGCACTGGCGTATCCAGCACTCAACCTACCGCGTATGACGAAAGCAAATACTGCGAATATCACAAGTTAAGGGGGCATGATACGAAGGAGTGCAAACAGCTGCACGAGCTCTTGCTCGCTGCGTTCGCAAGCGGAAAAACCAATATCGAACCACCAAGGCCCAAACCAGCGAAAAGCAGCAAGAGTTGGAGCAAGAGAAAAGATAAGAAAAAGAAAGCTCCAAGTCGCCATGAGCCGGACCAAAAGCCAGAAGCCGAAGCAAACGCCTCTCGGTGGAAAGATAGCTCATCTTCAGACGATGACAAGACTAAGTCCCGCCGAAAGATTTTTACAATCCTCGCTGACTCACTATCGCCGTCCTCTGACGTGGAAGCACAAACTGGCGACCTCTACAACTTCCTAAAAAGGAAGGCCCATACTAGCCCTCGAGACACCGATCTGCGAGACAAACTTGAGCATACAAAATCTGTTTGACCGACCACAGTCAGCGGAGACAGTGACACCCAGTCCGACGCCGTCATCGACTTACGAGATAAATTAAACTCCGATACCATAGATCTCCGAGCAAGGCTGAAAGATAAAGTCACCAACTTACGAGACAAGTTGAATTCGAAGACCCCCGATCTGCGCACAAATCTCAATGCCCAGGGCTCCGAACGACAACTCTCCTTGGACAATACGACATCAACCGATCTGCGAGTCAAACTCAAAGGGTCAAAGGAACTCAAATTGAGCGTCATTATGGGCGGATCCCCGCCCTGCGGTGACTCGGTTAGGTCGGTCAAGGAATTCCGTCGCAACGCCTCTACCGCGAGACACTGGCCTGCTGCTCCGGAGAATGATCCACATATCACTTTCTCTGCTGCCGACTCGGCCGAAGTTCACGCAACATAACGATCCTCTCCTTGTCGAGCTTGGAATCGAGGACTTCGAAGTTACGAAAATACTGGTCGATACCGGCAGTTCGGTCGATTTGATCTTCCAGAAGACCCTCGAGAGGATGGGAATCGATCCCGGAAGAGTCAAGCCCTCTACTAGATCATTGACCGGCTTCAACGGATCTTCGGAAATTGTACTCGGCACGATTTGAATTAGCGTCTTTGCCACCGGTGTCGCCAAAAACGTCTAGTTCTCCATAATAGACGTCATCACGCCATACAACGCAATTCTTGGAATGCCGTGGATCCATTCCATGAAAGCCATCCCTTCCACCTACCATCAGTGCATCAAGTTTCCTGGTCGCGACGACCACATTGCCACGATCCGCGGCGACCAGTGAGCAGCCCGGGACCTTTGGTCACTGAAGTCAAAAGTCAAAAAGGAAATCCTCACATAAATACGGTGGTGAAGCCGATTGAGAAATCAAAAAAGAAATCGAGGAAGTTAGCATTGAAACCGACGATCCTAGTAAAACGATCTGCGTAGGTGCACACTTAGCCGGTGACCCAAGAGCACGCATTGTATCCTTTCTACGAGAGAACGTCTCGACGTTCGCCTGGACGACATCTGATATGAAAGGTATCGACCCTGCTATTGCTGTCCACGAACTCAATGTCGACCCGACCTACAAACTGTGCGTCACAAGCGACGGAAAATTAGCCCAGAGCGAGCCAAAGCTTTAAACGATGAGGTCGACCGTTTGCTCGCTGCCAGCTCCATTACCGAAGTCCATTATCCGGAATGGCTCGCCAACCCGGTCATCGTGCGAAAGAAGAACGGTAAATGGAGGGTCTATGTGGACTTCACTGATCTCAATAAGGCGTGCCCGAAAGATAGTTTCCCCTTACCTCATATTCATCGCTTGGTCGAATCGACAGCCAAAAACGAGTTGCTCAGCTTCATGAACGCCTTCTCAGGATACAACCAAATCATGATGCATCCCGACGACAAAGAAAAAACGGCCTTCATCACTGACCGCAGAACATATTGTTATAAAATCATGACATTCGGACTTAAAAATGCCGGTGCGACATATCAAAGGCTCGTCAACAAAATGTTCGCTGAACAATTAGGGGTTACAATGGAAGTCTATATCGACGATATGCTCGTCAAGTCGCTACGCGCCGACGACCACCTCGAACATTTGAAGCAGTGCTTCTTGACACTGAACGGATATGGAATGAAGCTGAATTCGGCTAAGTGTACGTTTGGAGTGATCTCCGGGGAGTTCCTCGGTTACATCGTCACCCAACGAGGAATCGAGGCCAATCCTAAACAAATCACTGCGATTCTCGACCTACCCAGCCCGAAGAATAACAAGGAGGTTCAGCGACTTACTGGTCGCATAGCGGCTCTCAACAGGTTTATCTCTCGATTGACTGACAAGTGCCTCCTCTTCTTCGACTTATTGCGCGGCAACAAGAAATTTGTTTGGGACGAGCACTGTGAAGAAGCATTCAGACGACTTAAAGCCTACTTGACAACTCCACCGATACTGTCGAAGCCGGAGGAAGGAGAGATCCTTTACCTTTACATCGCTGTCTCCGACACCGCAGTAAGCAGTGTGTTAGTAAAGGAGGATAGAGGCGAGCAGAAACCTATCTTCTACACCAGCAAACGAATGGCGGACGCAGAGACCCGTTAGTCGATGCTAGAAAAGGTGGCCCTCGCGGTAGTCACCGCAGCGAGGAAGCTTTGTCCACATTTCCAATCACACTCGATTATCGTCCTAACCAACCACCCCCTGCGGACCATCATGCAAAACACAAACCAATCAGGCCGCCTCTCCAAATGGGCGGTCGAGCTGAGCGAACACGATATTATTTATAAAAGTTGAACAGCGTCAAAGTCGCAGGTCCTTGCGGATTTCTTGATCAAGCTGACGCCGGATCTAGAACATGACCTGATCCTCCCAAAAAGCAACTGGATACTGCATGTGGACGGTTCATTTACAAGCAAGGGTTCGGGAGCAGGAGTCCAGCTCCAGTCGCATACTGGCGAACTAATCCGGCAATCTTTCGGTCTAGGCTTCAAGACGTCCAACAACGAAGCAGAATATGAATCCCCCATCGCAGGACTCCATCTGGCTGTGGCGGTCGGAGCAAAACGAGTCGACGCTTACTGCGATTCTCAACTCATCGCCAACCAGTTCAACGGAGAATACGATGCGAAAAACAAAAGAATGGACGCGTATCTGAAGGTCATTCAGAAACTCGCAGGCGCCTTCGAACATTTCGCTCTTACCAAGGTACATTGGGGAGATAATGTGTGTGCGGACGCCCTCGCAGCGCTCGGGAGCAGGATCAAAGATCAGATCCGGCAAACCATTCATATTCATGATATCGATCGGCCCAGCATATCGATCCCTATTGAAGATGAGGAGAATACATGCCAGATACTTACCGTCACTTGTAAAACCATACAAACCGTCCCCGACGAGCGAGACGAGACGGATTGGCGAGTACCCACTATTCGATATCTTACCGACGAAACGTTGCCATCCGATAAATGGGAAGCCAAGCGACTAAAAGCCCGAAGCACAAAATATGTCTTCATGAACGACTCTCTTTACCGATGGACGACGAACAAAACTTTGCTTACCTGTATCGCAGGCGAGGAAACCTACCTTGTAATGGCATAAGTCCATGAAGGGGCCGCTGGGAACCACTCCGGAGGGCGAGCTCTAGTTCTTAAAGTTAGAAGTCTTGGTTATTATTGGCCAACCATGATAAAGAATTGCCAATCACACGCTCGGAAATGCGATAAGTGTCAACGACATGCACCAAATATACATAGTCCCACAGAGTTCCTCCGAACAACAGCCCGCACCATACCCGTTTATGCAATGGGCGATGGATATAGTTGTACCTTTGCCGAGCTCGCGTCAACGTTGCTATCTACTTGTAATGACTGACTATTTCACAAAATGGGTAGAGGCAGAGTCATTTGTGCAGATAACAGAGAAGGAAGTGCAGAACTTCGTGTGGAAATACATCATCTGTCGCCATGGCCTCCCTTATGAAATAATAACCGATAATGGCTTGCAGTTCATATCGAGCAACTTTCGTGGTTTCTCCGAGAGATGGAGAATCCGACTGAACACGTCAACACCGCGCTATCCCCAAGGAAACGGCCAGGCCGAGGAAACGAATACGATCATCATCGATGGAATCAAGAAAAGACTTGACCTTAAGAAAGGACATTGGGCTGACGAACTCGACGGAGTCCTATGGTCGCATCGCACAACCCCACGAGGAGCTACAGGCTTTACTCCTTTCTCACTAGCATACGGTATGGAAGCAATGGCACCCGCCAAAGTTAATGTCGTTAGCCTAAGACGAGAAACAATGTCGACTAACGACGAAGTCAATCGCGACATGTCGCTCGACGCCCTTGATAACATCGAAGAGAAACACGACCAAGCACTACTCAGAATCCAAAACTACCAACACCTGGCCGCCAGTTACTATAACAAGAAGGTCCACGCCAGACCACTAGCAGTCAATAACCTCGTCCTTCGAAAAGTATTCGAAAAACACACGTGAGTAGCAAGCGGGCAAACTCGGTACGAACTGGGAGGGGCCTTATAAAATAATCGATGTCGTCAAACCCGGAGTCTACAAGCTCGAATCATCCTTCGGAGAACCAGTCCAAAGATCCTGGAACGCGTCTAATCTCCGCAAATACTTACATTAAAAAAAAAGAATACCGAGCAAATGATTATTCAATCACTTTTGCTCGGAATCGGGTAGATGACATCCCAGATCACTTCTACTTGAGCTGAACCAAAACGAGCAAATGATTATTCAATCACTTTTGCTCGGTATCGGGTAGATGACATCCTAAATCACTTCTACCCGATCAAAAACGAACTACGATAGGCTTGATTCCCGTTCGGGGGATACGTAGGCAGCTTCCACAGAAGTCCAGCCATATCTAAAAAACAACAAATAGTCACCAGTCCGACTCGAAGGATAAATAATTCAGCGAAGGGAAAACCATATCCTGATCGGATTTTCGGTACTTTTCCTCGCTACGAAAGACCAATCCTCTCACTTTCAAGTAATTGATACGGAACGGTCTGGCCACCAAACACCTATCCTGATTAACTAAGGAAGTACGAGAAACTAACCAATCAAAAAAACACATCGGTTCCCATCTATTTCCTTCAAATTTCCGATTCGAAACGCGAAATAAACACAAAGGAAACGAACAAAGAGCTTGACGAGCTGAACGTCAGGCGCATATTTTTCGATAAAACTAAGATATAAGCCCTGATCAAAATGATCCAGGAATACGCATGAGGAAATCATGATGAGGTTGTAATACGGGAAGAGAAGACAAAGGAAATCTTATCTGAACATTAAAGAACTCCGTAAAAGCTAACCAAGGATTGAGAATAACAACAAACACGAACTACAAGTGTTCTCTCCCTTTTGCAATAACACAAAAAAACACATAAAGGCTAGAAGAAAAAGGTAACAACAACCTCTCAGGCGATCATTCCTCGCTACCGTCGATCGCCTGCTCCCCGAGGCGCGCATCTCCCTGCTCGACACTCTCCCTGATAACCAAGCCCCGTGTTCGGGTCGCGTCCTGAGCGTCCTCGTCGCCAACCCTCCCGATGGAAGAATGATTCGGAGCCTCGAGGTTGTCCGCGACAAGCTGGTCGATTGGGCCTTCGTTCGTCCCAAACTGGTCCACCCCGGGAAGAGGACATTCGATCAAGAATCGAGAAGGAAGAACTAGAGGAGATAGTTGCAGAAGTTCTTCCGAGAGATCTCCGGTCTGCGTCTCGTTGGTCGCCTGTTGGAACTCGACCTCTCGCGCGGATAAAGAATCAAGGAAGACGTTGGGAACCTCAAGTCCTTGTTCCTCCTTCAGCATCTTAAGATACTCATACGCCCCTTTGGTTTGGCTAAGGAGAAGCCGCTTCTCTTCATGAATATCGCGTCTGGCCATATAAGCCCGAATGCCCATAAAATGCTTGGAGCATTTCTCGGTCATCGCAGCAACAACCCTGGTGCGTTCCTGAGTAATTTCATCAACGCGAGACTCCTTCAAATGACTCACTTCTCGATCTTTTGCAGTGGCGACTTCCGCATTCTTCTGTTCCAGCTCCTCGATCCGGGACTTAGCCTCCGACAGTTCGGCAGCCAACTCTTCTGTTTTGGCCTTTTCCGCTTTGGACCGAGCCGCCCACTGAACCCTTTGTTCGACCGCCTTCCTTGACACCTCGAGAAACTCCGCCCCTTTCCTCTGAATAAAGGCGTCATTGCTCGCAACTTCCTTTTCAGCCTCTCTGAGCTTTATCACAGTCTATTCCAGAGCGCGATCATACTCATGGACCAGATGATTCCAGCGACCATCGGACTGAAAGCAGAAACCAAAAACGAAATTTTATGATAAGTAAGAAAGAAAGAGGAGGAGCGATCAATCGGAAGAATAGAGAGCCACCAACCAAAAGGGTGTTTCGAGCAGCGTCGATGTAAAGCTCAGAGAAGAGTAGATCACCGACAGCCAGCATATCTCTTGGTCCACCCTTCACTTGGCGAAGCAGCTCGGCGTACATGTGAGGATTGCTGATCAAAGGAACGGCCTCATCAAAGTAATGTAAGTTCACTTTGTGAGACAACGGGACGCGAGGACGATGAGGAACCATCTCCCCTGTTCCCGCTGCAGCCTTAACCGACTGAGGGATGATGTCGTCAACGATCAGATCATTCTGATTTTCAGGAGTCGGGGGAATTTCCTCGTTATCGTTGGATCGACCAGCTGACCCAGAAATTGCAGCCTCATCGGCAGGAAGGGATTCAGCTGACTTCTCAGCAGACTTCTTCTTCTTCTTCTTTTTCTTCCTCTTCTTCAGTGGTTGCTCGTCTGAGACTGGGTCTCGTGTCGACTCGGAGATTTCAAGACCCTCATCCTGCATAGGTTCCCCGCTTGGCTGAGATCCCAGAGAATGAGTTGACTGCCCTTTAGATCGATCAGACCGCTCCGACTTTGACCTCTTTTTGTTACCTTTCGAGTTGGACTTCGAAGTCTTGCGAATCAATCCCTCCTCATACATAGCTTCTTCCGCGACCGGGGTCCCAGATCCTGGGTTCACTTCGACTTCAGTACCCGCTGTACTTCGGGACCGAGTATCTGTCGCATCAAGGTCGCTTCGGAGCAATGAGCTGAAGTTGGGAATATCCTTCATCGTTCCTTCCCCTTTTTCTTATTTTTGCTTCGGTTGATCAGTTGGATGGGAACAAGCTTAAGTCTTGGACCGCGAGTTTGTTCGCACAGGATGTTTGATATCCAGTCTGCTGTTCCAAAAATGAACTCGGTCAGGATCAACAAGACTCCTATGAAAAAACACGAACATAATCCAGAAAGTACCTTTCGAGATCCTCTCTTGATTCCTCCTAATACGATTTATGCGCGACCACTTCTCCTGGCTAAGGGCTGCGATCTTCAGAGCGTTCGGGAAGAAGTCTTCGGGGTAAGCTACGGTGTTCGGGTGAGTCACTGCAAAACAAAAGAAGAAAATACGATGGTTAGACAAATATTGACGAACAAATGTTTTGTCGCTTCGTTATCTAACGAAGCCGAGGGCTCCATCGAACGAAATATCTATTGCTCGGGGGCTCTTCGAAGGCTGCCTCATCGCACTTTATGTAAAAATACGAACGCTCCCAGTGAGGAGTCTTATTCGGATGACCAGTCAGGATGTTTAAGCCCGGCCTCATCCGTAGCGAGAACAGACCGTTTGGCTGCGCGCTCGTCATCGTCATCTCGTCGAAGACCCTTACACTCATCGACACGTCAATCTCAGCCGCCATCACCATCAGTGCAACCGCTATGCGCCAAGTCCCCACGATCATCTGAGTAATTGCTACCCCACGGCGAAAGCAATACGAGGTAACAAGTCTCGGAATCGGGAACCACAATTTTACGTCCTTCTGAAAAAGAGACTTGTACACGCACTGATAACCTATCGGCGGAGTCCACGGGCGTTGGTTGGCTCTCGGAATGATAAACGTAACTCTCATCCCACCGCTGGAGCGCAATATTGACTGGACGCTTCCAACAGTGGACCAGGTACTCCGAACATCTTTCCAACTCTGCCCTTCAACGACCGACGGCCGAACAAGGCTAGGATCTAAGACAGGTAAACGCTCGAAGGTCCCAATCTCGTGGTATTTGATCGGGTGCAGTAACTCATCGTCGGGTAGAATAAGCGGTTCCTCACTCACCAATACCCGTAGTCCCGAGCTAGAACTCAATTCGGGAATCTCGGCGACCACTGGAGGAATTTCTTCGTCTACCATCGCCTGACCGTCGTCGTCACCCCTTAACGATCTCTCTGAATCAGAAACCAACAATCTCTGCGAAAAATCTAAGACTTCCATATCACTTAGGGCATCCGAGTGAGCAGTCGAAGAACTACTGTCGGGGGACGATACTGCTGCCTTCCCTTTCTCAGCTTTGGTCAGTTTTCGAACGGGGTTCGCCCTCATCGTTAGGAAATTACTACCTAGAGAGAGGAAATAAGCGATATAGAGAGAAAGAGGAGTACCTGAGGTCGCGGAAGAAAATGAGGAAAAGGAGTCGGAACCTCCTATTTATATAAAAAGAAGCGGAATCCTAGACGCCGTAATCATTACACCTAGATGGCCCTACTGGGCCGAGGAATCGGCAACTCCAATTCCCGAGTTAAACCGTGATTCCCCACTCGAACCTTGAACCGGGATTCAACCAAGCGGTTACAACTCGCCTCAGACAATAAGAATGGAAGATAAGACATCCCTAACTCCAAAGATAGCCGAGCAAATGATTGGTCGACAACCCCTTTGTTTTCCGAACAGAGTCTACAAAATCCGTCTGAGAGTCAGGTAGCATTCTCTCGAACAAACTGGGGGAGGGGGCTTACTGTTGGAGATGGATTTCATCCCTCCAACACGGCCTATCGAACAAAGGATCGGCCCACCAAGGGGTGCTCCGTACAAGCCAGCGACGAGCTCTGTCCCCTGAGGAATCTTTTGAGCGAACGTGGTCGGCGCAGGCAAGCCGACCAAACTGGCTTCAGTATGGGCCATGTTGATTTGTTGCCCAGCCCATACAGGAAATTCGGCCCATCGAAGACCCGCGGTAGCGAACCAGAGGACTAACGACCTATAAAAAGAAAGATAGGTTTAGAGAAGAGGGGAGACTTTTCTTGTAATAAACTTTTCATTCTTCAAGCTACAATAACGTCTTTTGAGCAAAACCCACTGATGCAATCCGATTTGTACGAACATAATCCCGACCTAGCTCGGACTAAACAATACTTTTATCAAATCGTAGCTGTAAAATCCATCATTTCATTTCGTTTTCTTCCAAATTTTGCTTCTCGTTTAATTATGGGGTTAGAAAGGAAGATCCAACCATTGTGATACTCTTTTGGCTGATGAATCTCGTGCTCTGTCTGGAAAGTAAGTGATCCGTTCTGCCAAAACATCTCCAGCCATGCACATCACCGACCTAACTATGGTTGGTAAATCTAGATCAACAAAGCTCATTTTCAGTGGCTAATTGGTAAGCATATATTTTTTGTATCAGGAGAATACCGGCTGTGGAATATGTACTCAGTGGGCATTGGTATAAGCTTTATATCCAAAATTTAACATGTAGATTTGCATTTGCAATCTCTGGTGTCAGATTCCTGACCATGGAGAACCTTTTTCAGATGAAGCTATCTATGTAATAAGACGCAAGATCATGCAGAGAGATGTTGAGGTAAGGCAAGGCAGCTAAGTACATCTCATGTTTCTATCCTTCTCTATGGTTTGTTAAAAAAACTCTGTTATAACCTAATACAGATCGAAGTTGACACAGTGGATTGAATCGGTACGTACTTCGGATCAATGTGGGACTTGAAGCAAATATTCTTGAACATGCAGAGAGATATGCTACAAACCAGAAACTGATGGTGACAAGCAATACAAACGTCTTTAGTAAAAGCTAATCCTCTGTTACAAACCGTTACTTGCTAAACAATTTTTGATCTTTTACAGCTGTGGAAGAATTATGTTAAAGGAGAAGATGTATCAAACAGAAGTACAACCATAGAAACTATAGAAGCCGTAGAACTGAACTGATATAAACGATATAAATAAACATGATGTTAAGGAAATATACGATAGGAAAGACGAAACAAAAGATAATAAGAAAACATTTTCGAAAACAGACCATGAAGTCTAGACGAGTCTCTTTTCTTAACTCTTAATATATGCTTCGTAGTGAGACAAACGTGTACGGAATAGAGTCCAAGGATAGAACCATGATAGATTATTTACGCTTCACCTGTGAACGTCCCTACAAACTCATAATCTACGAAACACTCTCGGAAACTTACGGTTGAAGGTTTTGTTGGTTTTATCTTGATATGAAAAAGTTAAAGAATGAGAGAAGAGGAGACAAGTTTATAAAGAGGAGAAAGGGATTTGATTTTCGTAATTGTTGCATCACTTTGGCGAAAATCTCTTGGAAATCGAGGGAGTGGAAGCTGAGAAACTTCTCCGCAAGATCTTCTCTCTTGAGTTGTTCAAATCGTTTGGCAAACAGATAGACTTCGTGTTGTTTTAAGACGAACTACATGTTGTTTATACACAAACGTCATGCTGTTTTTGGTTCCAAAATGGGCAAAAACGTTGATCTTAATTGAGCCCAAAAAAAACATTTTGTAGTGGCCCTAGGGCCACATTTACTCAAGCCCAAGCCCACGCCGAGCCAAGCCAGATGGCGACGCGCACATGGGACCCTCCTCTCCCTTTAAGCCGTTTGAACTAAGCATATGAGTATGCATATATATATATACTACTAATTTTGCCTTGTATTCTCCAATGTGGGACAAACACATTTTTATGTTAAACATTTTCTGGGCTATTCAATCTCAGCCCAACTCATTTCCTTTTCACATTTCATTTAAAAGACTTGGGCTTTTATTGATCTAACAATCTCCCATTTGAATAGAAATGACTCTAAACATATGCAGACTTGCTAGACTCTTAACTATTATACTTATTCTAATCCTGACATGGCTTCAGCCAAAGTTTTTGGATCATTTTATATTAAAATGCCATTAAGAAATCTTCACCAAAATTGTTTCTTTCGAATTTTTTTGCTCCTTCTAGGTTCTTCTTTTTCATTTTTTGAAATATAATTTTTCGAAATTTTGACATTTTTCTCACTTTCTGAAAAATTGTCGTCGTCTCTTTCTTATCGAATTCGTTTTGAACCTTGTTTTTTCTTACATGGAAAAATATTTCCGTAGAAAGATTCATTTCTTTTCCATTACAATACTTTCATCAATATCTAATATTTAAGATTTATGTACCAAAAATTTATAGGGACAACTATTATGTGCATATCCGATGAAAATACAATCCACTGTTTTAGGTTCAATAGTGACCTTCTTTGGTGGCGGTACCGCAACTTTTGCCAAGCACCCCCACATTTTAAAGTATTTATACGAAGGTAAATTACTTTTTCATAGTTCATATGGAGTTTTGCTAGCTACTTTGTATGGAATTTTGTTAAGGATAAAATTAGTGGTAAGCAACGCTTCCTCTCCCCCCCACATATTATGGGGTAACCCAGATTCTTGCAATATTGCATTCATCATCTCTTTTAGAGTTTGATTTTTGCGTTCAACGACTACGTTAGATTCTAGTGAATATGGAGCTGTAGTTTGATGGATTATTCCATGTTCTTTACAAATGCATTAAATGGAACTTCATACTTGCCGCCCCTGTCGCTTCTAACTATCTTAATAGTTGTTTTAAGCTGATTTTCTACCTCGAGTTTAAATTATTTGAATTTTTCTAAGGTTTCATCTTTTTCTATATAATAAATATACATAGCAATATTTTGTGCAGTCATCTATGAAGGTTACAAAATATTTTTTCCACTTCTAGTTTTTATGTATTTTAAATCACATAAACTAGTGTGAATTAAATCTAGAGGTTTGTTAGTTCTTTCAACATGAGGTGAGGGGGTGTTTGTGAACTTAGTTTGTACGCATACTTCACATTTTTGTTTACTTGTTTTACATTTTGATATTAGATTTAGATTCATTAATATTTGTATAGTTTTGTAGTTTATATGGCCTAATCTTTCATGCCAAATTTTAGAAGAAGCAACCAAATAAGAAACTGGGTCTTTCTTATTCATTGAAACTTTTGTAGCTACAACTTTTGGAAGGACTTCATTACATTAATTTTGACATGTCCATCTTTAATATACTCTTTTGCTAAATATATCCCATTCTTCCTAATCACGAGCTTGTCCGCCTCGAGACTTGTGGTGAATCCATTCTTGATGAGCAAGGTTCCCGATAACAGGTTTTTCCTCATGTCAGGCACATGCTTCACATTCTGTAGAGTGACTTCACGTCTAGATGTCATATTCATAACCACATTGCTGTGGCCTTCAATCTTGGAGGCTGCACTGTTCCCCATGAACAACTTCTCATGAACAACTTCTCATGAGTCTTTCTTTTCTGATAGGTGTTAAACATCGCCTTATCAATGCAATTGTGAGTGGTGACACCTGTATCATACCACCATTCCATTGGGTTATTGCTCTCAACCATGTTGACCTCAGTCACAACTGCAACGAGATGCTCCTCAGTGAGACGCGCTTGAGCCTTCTTATCTCTGATCTTGCTCCAAAACTCAATAGTGTGACCAATTTTGTGGCAGTAGTGACATTTTCCCTCGAATTTCTCCACATTCGCAATGATTTCAATGACTTTCTACCTGAGTTTTTTTCCAGAAGCCTTCACGACATCAACAGTTTTGAAAGGCTTAGCAAGAGAGTGGGCATATGTCTTTCCTTTGCCTTTGTGCTCAGAAATGTTGATACTATGCTCCTGTGCATTGACCTTGTCAGCAATTTGGTATCTGGATTCAAACTGAAGCTTCATGATGAGCTCCTGATGCGTCCCTAGGATGCTCTTTGGTTGATTGAGAGGATAGATCCTTGCAAGAACGAATCAGAGACTCAAGTTCTTCAAGGTTTGTTGATTGAATGGTGACACAAGAGGGATGAATTGTCTCTTGATACTCCTAGGCGACTGATCTGGATATGACACACCAAATAAGAAGCCCTTGATCTCTGGATATTACACACCAGAAAGTACTTGACAACTTCTAGAGAGAGAGATCTGTCAAGAGAAGAAAATAACTCGTTGAAT